>JAQGAZ010003450.1:0-11743 GCA_034692225.1 Polydesmus complanatus
ATAAATAACTTAAATTTAAAATCAATATGATGTATTTAATATCCTATTAATATTGGTAGTAATAAAATAATTTTAGAGAATTATTATTCTGAGCATGTTCTGTATTTATATTATTAATATGATGCCTGGTAAAAACTTGGTCATTTAATTATTGCATCTTCATTAACTTTAATTTTTTTTTTACTACTAGCTCAACTTCCAATTTAGAAACTTATCATCTTTAGTTAAAAACTTGTCTAGTAAAAAAAAAAAATTCAATGAATTAATTTTTATTAATATTCAATTGTATAGAACTTTTGTCATCGAAGTGCAACCTACTTAACTAATAAAAACCAACGCAAAATTTTGGCGCCACAGCCAGATTTTTAGTTAGAAGAGTACTAAACGTTCAAACGCTCAAGTAAAGCACAATTAAAAAAGTACAGTACAGTAACTATATTTTTAAAAAATTATATTTATCTACAAAATGCGGGTTAATGAAATTTTAAAAACCCGGTACCGTACTTTTAAATACTAGGAGTCATTTTTTTTTTTAAAATAATTATTTTTGACGTTCACTTTGAATGTGTTTTTAGTTGTTTTGTTTTGAGCAGTGGACAACAAATAAAAAACAACAACAACAATTGAGCATCAATAATTTTTAAAAATCTGGCAAGTTGGTATTATTATAAAAAAAATAAATACAGTAGTACATAATAATAATTATTTTAACTTTTATTTCATGCTTCTTGCAGTTGATTTTTAATCCCAGTAATAAAATAATAATTTATTATGAAGAGAGAAACGTTGATTCATAAAAGAGAAAAAGGGAAAGTCCACTCCTCATAGGGTAGCAAACACTCAATGCATCCTCAACGCCTCTTCCTTTACTCTTTCTCTCTCAATAGTGTAGCAATTAAAAGAAAAATTGCATCACTCACAGTGACTCACTCCACTCATTTCTTCAAAGCTTGTCACTCGCAAACCTGCATTCCCTCGTGTCACACGTGTGCTACTAGTGCTCTGACTTTACTACTCTTAAGGTATATTAATTGATTTTATTTAATAAAAAAAAAAACTCTTAATGTTTAATTGTTGTATATGTATAATGTGTATAGGATATGAGCAATGGATATTTTCGTGCGTTTCCCGTTGATCTTCATGATGGACGTGATGTTCGCCAACCGCGCTTGTAGCGACTTTTTCCCCGGCTTCGATTACGTCTCTTCCCTGCTGCCCATGGATCTTGCGCACATCCGGTGTATTTTAGGCAAGTAAACATTAAAAACCCAAAATTAAATTTTATTAATCTCAAAAGGAAGAATCACATTGTGAAAATCACTTTACTGCATTAAACTCGATATTAACCATTAAATTTGTAGTTCAAATTATGTGAGTGGCTTAGACTATTGTCAATGACGCAACAATCAATGAAAATGATGCAATTACACAAGTTAAAAATCCCAAATTTTAAATGACGCAACAATCTAGGAAAATGATGCAATTAGACAAGTTAAAAATCCAAAAATTAAATTTAAAAAAATTGCATCAGATTTTGCTTGATAATAATAATAATTAATAGAAACCCTTGTAATTTTTTTTTTTTTAGTTATTTTAACGATTATTGAGTCTAAGGTGAAGGATTTGCCCGGAAATTACTTATCCGTGTTTTTGTGGCTCCTCTTTGACCAAATTTTCTACGCTTTCCATTGGATCGTTGGATGTTTCCCCGAAAACTATTTCCTGGAACTTTTTCTAAAACTCTTATTTATCTCCATCGGCGCTTACGCTTTCAAACGCTGTTTCGAGGAAAGCCAACTGGTGATGCTGATGGCGGCGCTCTTCCTCTACTTGTACTTGGAAGAAAAGCCCACGCGGATGCAAAACTTTGTCAAATACGCCTTGTTTACTACGCTCATGTTCGTAATACCGGATGACGAAGAAGTGGATGAAGAAGCGAATTCGTTGGCTGACCCTCGTAGTATTGTATATTATAAGCCAACTTTTCAAAAGTTGGGCTTGTATTGGATTTTCATCGTAATGGCCCAACCTCTCACCCGCTTCAACGACCTATTAAGCCAATGGAAGCTGTGGAATGGAGTTTTCGTGGATGGAATGAGCACGCCGGTTAGAGTGTGCGCCATGATCGCCCTCCTACTCATCCTCACCTATTACGCCTTCGAGCTTTTCAAAATGCTGGGTTTCGGAGAAGTATTTGGCGATTCGATGTCGGGGGCGTTATACGTCACCGTTCACTTCTCGGCTTTTGTTTTCAATTATCGCGTGTGGGATTTGGAGCCGGAAGAACGCGCCGAATTAGCGCAGATTCACTTTTTCATCCACCTGGTAATCTTCCTCGACAGGTGTTACGACGAATTTTGGTTCTTCGCATTCCCCGCGAATGAGGAAGAGGCGAAATTGCGATGGAAAGCCCTCCCCTTGTATTTCCTAACGTTTATCATTTGCGCTTACGTATTGTATTGGTCTCGGTCCACTCTGGGGCTAAATTCCCACTCGCTCATTTTACTCGTATCGATCGCTTGCTTAGTCTTAAGAATGAGCGCGCATTTTATATTGTATAACGTGGCCTTAAAATCGCAATGGTTCTGCTCCAACTACGACACCGTTCGTTCGGTGAGAATTGTTTTCGTAAGTTTACGTTTCACGCGCTACGCTAAGAATTTGATAATGGCGCTGTGTGTGTTGTGGTTAAGCGTTTTCCACGCGGTTACGGCCATTCGCGTGTATAGTTTGTACGATTTTGTAAGGGTGGACTTGAAGATAGCTCTAGAGTTCTACCGAGAGTGCAACCAACCAACTACCTGCATCCGATCTCTTCCCAAAGCCAGCGAAGAGCAATTGGCGGAGAAAGACGACGTTTGTCTGGTGTGTCACGAAAAGATGGAAGAAGCTCGCGTAACACCCTGTAATCATTATTATCATCCTAACTGCTTACACAATTGGCTGAAGAAGGACAACAAGTGTCCTTTGTGCCAAACAGTTTTATACGCTTTATAAGTACAATTCAATTTCATTTTTTTTTCATCGTTATATTATTTAACCATATTGTTTTAAAAATAATAAGTGTACAGTACTATTGTTTTCAGTGAGCCACAGATTATAAATTTTATTCGTCGATTCTAAACACTAGCTGCTTATCTTTTGAAATGCCCTGGCAAATTCGCAAAAAGCCAATTTCATATAAAAAAAATTTGTTAATACATGTACAACGCAGCTGTTTAATATCTATACAGACTGTCCATAAAAATCAATATTTTTAATCGACTTTACCACAAGTACTTGAATTAAATTATAATATTAAAATTAATTTTGGATTTAATTTAATTAAAAGTAAGACATATTACAGTATATTTGGTAGTAGAAAATGGCTCAATTATTATATTTATAGATTGCACATTTAAATGACAGAGTTGACAAGTTGCGCAGCGGTGTCTATGGTGAAATTGACTAATTGATCGCTCACTCATCGATCTTCATGCGTATATTCTGAACATTAATAACTTGTACTGTACTAGGCGTGACACTGACAGCACGAACTTATAATAATATGGGGTACGCTCATCCTATTGACTTTATTGAATAAACTTTCCTCGTAACAATAATATTCAAATTTCTATAGGTGCAAATACATAATCGTTTTTAAATAGGAATAGGGCAAGATGCGAACAATTTTTTAAGGTTATCGCCTATGGTGAAATTGATTTAATAATTGATCTTCGTGCATTTTTGAATAACAACATTTTGTAAACGCCCTCTTCCTGTGAACTTAACTAAAAAGCACTTCCTGTATAACGATTTCATTAAATCAATTTCTATACTACTGTTGAATATGACGAACGCATTTTTACTCGAATTACAACAACGCAGCGGGAATAATGTCGACAGCGAGTGGCGTTATGGTGTTCTACGTGCGCTTGTTCACTGCATTAGGAATTCAATTGAGGCCCAAAACAGAGACTCAGAAAAATTTAGGATGGAAATTCTTATTCAGGTTTTATTCAGGAATGTTTATTTTGATCGATGTCTTTAGTGTCTGGTTTTTTTCGAATCAATTACTGTCGATGCTGCCTAATTACAGAGATTCAAAGCGAGATAAAAAGATGAGTCCAAGCATTGTGTATTTTATGATGTCACTGTATTGGCTGCTATCCATTCTAACTCACATTTATTTGTGGTTGGCCTGCAAATGGATCGATATTGCCGATGCCATCGAATACATTAAAAAAAGAAATTATTACAGTGGCGCTTCAATTATTATTATTATTAAAAATAAAAGAGTTCGAAAATGCGTAAGTTTCAGTAGGACTTTATGTGGCTTTACAGTCTTCATATTTGTTTGCTATCATTTAATTAGCATCGCATGTAGAAATGGCCCACTTAAGATTTCAAATTTGATAAGTGTTTTTTACTTAGTAGTTTTGGGTTTCATTCAGTCTCACTGCTGTCTCTTTTTCTCCGTTTTAATGGAATTGTTGACCGATAGTTTAACTGCCCCGCTGAAATCGAGCATGCAATTAAGCCCCGAATTTATGGATAATTACGAGAGAGTGAGGGCATTAGCCAAGAAAGTCAAACTCGTGTTTAGCCCAGTCTTAGCTTTAACTTGTACTATTAATCTGTTGGGAGTGGCCGTAGTATTTTCTGACTTTAATTATTTGTTCAGTCTATTTATTATCTTCATGTTTCCGTCGACATTTCTCAATTATTTCTTTTCTTGCATAATGTGTTTAAATTCTGTTATGAAATGCAATCAAAAAGTAAGTTAATAACTGATTTTGATGTTTATAATTTCAAAATTTAACATCATTTTTGACTGTGATATTTTATTTTGCAGCGCCTTCACTTTGTTTCCGAGATTAGGAAATCCCTTAATGGGGTTAAGAAACCTTCGCTGAAATTGATGAAAGTAAAATCTTCAAATTAAAATTGAATCAGATTTTAATTATTATTATGTTTGCAATAGCGTTCGTTGGATTTCAATTGCTGGTTAATTAACGTGCTATTGACCGATGACGACTGGTTTAACATCGGTTGCTTCGTTGCTATGGACGAGACCGTCTTTCTTACGGTACTCTGCTAATACCCCATTAACTCATATACAGTATTGAAGTGTAGATAGTCTTTTAACATTAATTTAATATTTATTTCCAGGTGTTTCAGAATGTTTTCGACATAAGAATGGGCCTGGCTAATAAATACAATTTTTCATACTTCAAATCGTGGTTGTATTGGTATTCAAATTTCCTACAGTGCCATTAAACTTCACGTGTAAAGCGCATCTTTATTAACTAAAAAAAAAAAATACTGTATGTCGGTATAATTTATCTTGTGAGTTGCAAGACTATTTTCTTGCTCATTCTCTTGTCAAGTGCTTCAGAATGTTTTTGACTTGAGAATGGACTTGGCTAAATAATGGTTTTAATGGCATTAAAATGAGAAACCATTGTTTTGTGCATTATGAAGAGATTTTTTGTCGAGTGTACGTTAAATAGATGTATAAAATTATGTTCAAAATTAACCAACTGCAAACAATTTTAAATGCGAGAAGTGTTAAAATTATGCCTTTATAATTAATATTATACTGTACAGTATAATGTATAGTGTCACTGTTAACTCGTAGGCTACATTAATTTTTAGAGTTGGACGTAATAATATTACATAATGTACAAAATTGTATAGTACTAGTTTTTTTTATGTTGTTTGTTTGTTTTTATCACTTGAAAAGTTAAATAAAATGTTATGAAGCAAAAATATTTCAAATTTTATTTTTGTAAAGGAATGATAAAAGAGGGAGGAGAAAACTTTACTTAACCATCTGCGTACAATACAAGAAAAATCAATCAATCAATACCGCATTGTAAGACGCATTTCAAATACAGTTTAATGATTGTAAAGATGTTTGACAAAGAAAATACTTTATTTATTTAAATTACACAATAGGGGGAGGGGAGAAAGAAAGTTTGCGTCATTTTGGTGAAAACATATTATAATAAAATCAATAACTGCCCAATCAATAACGCAAATAAATTTTGCATACAAAATTTTAATTGTGTGTCTTAAATTGGTTGAAAAGAAGATGTTTTACAGTGCTCTCCGACCTGTCATCTTTCTCATCTCTTTCTACGGACTTAACTCCAAACCCAAATTGAAGGTTTACAATGCCTTTATCAAAGTCGTGTATGGTTTGATTTTTTCAGTAGCAGCAGCAATGGCAAAATATTCATTACATGTGGAAGATGATATAGAGAAACACAAACTACAGTATAAAATTTTTGGGATTTTAGCTGCGGCCAACACGCTTTGTTTTTTACTGTGTCATTTCCGCAGAATTAAGCTCAACACTCTCTTCGATGCTCTCAGAGGCTGCGAAATGACTGAAGAATACTGTAGAAAATTTCGATATCTCAATCTCGCTGTTTTTATAATTTATGGTATGCTAGCGTGTCATTTTTTGCACTCTGTAATATACCTGAAAAAGTTTTATTTATGTGCATTCATTTTGATGGTTTTCGGTTATTTACTTCTGTCCTGCCTCCCCATCTGTTGCTTTCTGGTCTGCAGCCTTGCTCACTACGTTAAGCACACTCTAAATGAAGCGGTTGATAAGGTGAAGAGATGCGAGTCTCCTGTCCGAAGAGCCAGACTAACAGCCCGACTCATCCGCCTGTCTTTATCCCTCAACCGCCTGACCAGAGTGACCGATGAATACGGAGCTACCCTTATGTTCATTTTGAAAATGACAGCTAGAGTGGTTTTTGTACAGGTCATTTATAATTCGATTGACAACGTGGCAAACACCCAGAAACCCAATTTTAATAGTTGTACGTACGAATTTAAGAATTTATCTCTCCTCGTTCTCTACCTGTGGTACTTGCGAGATGCTCCCTCTGCCAATCAAGCGGTATTAATGATTAAATTTATTCTTTAATAATTAACTAATTTAGATATATGATTTCCATCATTAGCCTTCTATGCTCAGCAGAGTGATGCTGGAGAGTGCTTTGATGGATGACCAAGGTCTGTCTCGCAACTCCATCACTCGCACTTGTTTACTCAGACAGCGTGTGGTTCATTTGACCCAGCTCACTCACTTTATGCTGAACCAGGATCAGTTCTCTGTGCTGGGTGAACCTGTTGACAGCGCGGATTCATTTACGGTTATTTTCACTTTTTAGTAAATTTTTGTTTAATTTATTCAATAAAAATAACATTATTATTTTGCAGGTGTTTATGGAGATAGTGGACAATTTCAACACAATTTTATCTTTCTAATTAATAAATATTGATTTGCACCTTGCTCATTCCTCTACTTGTTTAGTTGGAAATAGCTAGACACACCGCGCATTACGTTAAAAATTGATTACAATATTATTAAAAATAAACTCATCGATCTTAATAATATTATTTTCCAATAACGCGAAATAAATGAAAGAATATGCGTCAATAAATGTTAAGAAATTTTTCTCTTGAAATTGAAGACAACAATAACATTTTAAATTTCTTCTTTCCCTCCCCCCCCCCCCCACCCCCTCCCCCAATTTTTGATATTGCAATGCTGTTTTTCTTCTTTGTTAATTCTCGGACAATACAATAAAAACAACAAATAAATTGTGCGTGAATAAAGGCAAAGAAAACACTATTTATTTAAATTTACACGAAAATGAATATTAAATATTTATAAAGAAATTGACTTTTACATCTGTTGCGATGAAAACATTATTACAATGGAATCAATAATAATCTCAATCAATATCACAAAAGCCTATCATTTTGAATGCTGTAACGAAATATTATTCGCATTGCGAAGATGTTAAAATGGCGAAGAAGAATGTTCTTTACTGCTCTCCGACCTTTTTGCATTTTCTCATCAGCTGCTACGAACTAAATCCCAAGCAGACAATTATTTTAGTTTACAACGCCATAGCTGTAGCCTACTCGCGTATTCGTTGTTTTATATAAGTTAATAATTAGTAACAGCACAAATTTTATCAAAATAAATTTTGCATGCATAATTTAATGTAATTTCTTGCACTAGTCATGCATCACGATCTAATTTTTAGCTCAAGTTGGAGCTCAATTATAAAGCTGTGCTTCATAATAATTATTTATAACTGTAAAACAATCTTATCACCTGAGGTGATCTATGTAACAAAACTCATTATTTCGTACTTTAAAAAAATGTGTTTGTTGTTTTGAAAATTAGTTTATAATAATTATTATAAAAAATTGTTATTAATTTCAACATAATTTATGCATAACAGCAACATAACGAATATTGTAACCAGATATATATTTGATTACCCATTGATAAATAGAATAAACTATTAAATTTATTTGATTAGTTAATAACAGCTTTGAATCATCAGATGTTTGAGGTTAAATTACAATTTCATTCTATTATTTTATTTTGAAAAAATCGCTTTTTTTTTTTTCAGGAGAAATGAATATTTTTTTGTGTTTTTATTTAAGTGTTTTAGTTGTAATTATTTCGATTAATATTGAAATTTCAAGTCAAATTGAATGGTATACAATCTTTCAAAAGCATTTATTGTACTAGTGTATTATAATTAAACATTACTACTCAGGTCTAAAAATCATTTGGGGAATCAAGTTAGCAACAGAACATCAAGGATTGAAAAGCGTCAAGGTAAATCTTGGTTTTTAAATTTTATTAACTTCAATACAATACAATCATGAGGGTTGGTCATAGAAATACTACCAACTTTTAAATTTGTAGCCTTATAAAAAAAAAGGTGATTACCACCTATATATTGGTATAAATTTATTTAGTTGTAGTGTTATTAATGTTGTAAGTTAATTAAAAATGTTTCTTCATTTTTATAGTTTAATAATTTTTGATTTATTTGCCCATTATTATTTTTATTATTATTTTTCAATTTAGTTAGTCAAGATGTGCACCAAAAAGTAATTGTTAAATTGAAACGAAAACGCAAAAGAAAAACGACGAAAAAACCCCGACCACAAAAAGAAACCAACATAAACAACAACTATCCACATGAAGTAACAAATATAAACAACAATTATCCACATAAAGTGACAAACATTAATAACAACTATCCAAAAAATATAACAAACATTAATAACAACTATCCACATAAAGTAACAAATATTAATAACAACTCTCCACATAAAGTGACCAACGTTAACAACTCTCATCCAAATAAAAACCCAATACATGTACCTCCAAACCCACAACCTATCACCATACCACCCCTGCCACGTCCTCCTTCTATACCTAAACTGCCACCATCTATGCCAATACCGTCACTGCCGCCTGTGCCATCATTACCTAAATTGCCATCTTTTCCCGCCATACCTTCACTTCCACCAGTGCCTTCCATTCCTAAACTGCCATCTCTTCCTTCCATACCTTCACTACCATCTCCTCCAGCCATACCTAAACTGCCATCTTTTAATTCTTTGCCTACAGTGCCACCAATTCCTTCCATACCTAAACCACCTCCTATTCCTTCAATACCTAAACCACCTCCTATTCCTTCAATACCTAAACTACCTCCTATTCCTTCCATACCTAAACCACCTTCTATTCCCTCAATACCTAAACCGCCATCTATTCCTTCTATACCCAAACTGCCACCTATTCTTTCCTTACCTAAACTGCCACATCTTTCTTCCATACGTAAAAAGTTGGCTTCGAAGGCCTATTGCCGCCTCCACCAGTGCTAATAATATAATTTATTGTGTAATGGGTGTTGATTAATTATTGTATTAGATTGCTTATTTGAAATTACAAAAAAATAAAATTGCTACTTCTTATTCAAAGAAAACTATCGCCTTCCTAATGAGACTGATGCAATATTACATTTTTTATTTTAAAACCTAATATTTTTATCCAACATTTATTTAAATTTTACTCAAAAATCATGACATTAACAACCAATGTTTCAAAAAATAAAATACAAAATATTTAATTTTGACAAATTTCTCTTGAAAAGTCCTATCTTGTCGGTAATTTAAGACATTAAAATTGTAAATGTATACTTAGTAATGTTTGCTGCACTAGTTGAAGATTGATGGTAACAACTTCTTTAAGTAAGCAAATCAACATTTGATTCAAAAGATGTTTTCTTTTATTATTACTGGTATTAGTTTAAAATATAAGCCATAAATAATTCAACATTTAGAGTGTAGTGTTTGAAACCGCTACCTTTACATAGCTATGATTGTAGTTAAATCCTGAACCGGACATAAATTTGATAACTTTAGTAATGTGAGCCATTAATAATTGAAAAGTTTTAATTTATCAAATAAACACATATTATGATTTATCAAATAGTAAATTTACAAATCAATTCTATTTATTAAAAAAAAATATGTAGGAAAATGAATATAATTTTGTGCTTTTATTTGAATTTGTTAGTTGTAATTATTTTATTTAATTGTAAAACATCACATCAAAATGAAAGGTATAACACTCATTTTAAATTGTGCTCCAGCAAAAGGTTAACTTCTAAATACATTTATTAATTTGCATTTTATTTAGCTTTAAAAATCATTTGGGGATTAAAGTTAGCAATTATTTAGAATCAGCAATTGAAAAACGTCAAGGTAGAAATTCCATTTATTAAAACCTTAGTTTATAATTTTTAATTAATTTTTATTATAATTATAAATAATTAAAACTGAAAAATTCTTATCTTCGTTTTTAGAAAATGATTGCCATTGATAATTTAACTTAATTATTTTTATAATATTTTTTCTGTATGTTATTTTATTAACATTACTAGTTAAAGAAATTAAAACTATAAAATTTTGATAACTTTTATATTTTAATTTTAACTTAGTGCTTATAAGTTCTTTTTTTTTTTTTTTTTTCTAAAAAAAATTTAGTTAGTCAAAATGTTAAACAAAAGGTGATTATTAAATTAAAACGCAAGCCCAGAAAACAATCAACTAAAAAACCACCAGCTTCAAAAGCACCGCGTCCACATAAGGAGAAAAACATTAACAACAATTTTCCATACAAAGAAACAAATGTTAACAACAATTTTCCTTACAAGGAAACAAATATTAACAACAATTTTCCATACAAGGAAACAAATGTTAACAATAATTTTCCATACAAAGAAACAAATGTTAACAACAATTTTCCATACAAAGAAACAAATGTTAACAATGATTTTACAAATAAAGAAATAAATCATAATCATTATCCAGAAGATTCAAGACCTCAGCCACCAAATCCACCCAACCCACCTAATCATCCCAACCCACCTAATCATCCCAACCCACCTGATCAACCCAACCCACCTAATCATCCCAACCCACCTAATCATCCCAACCCACCTAATCATCCCAACCCACCTAATCAACCTAACCCACCTAATCATCCCAACCCACCTAATCAACCTAACCCACCTAATCATCCCAACCCACCTAATCATCCCAACCCACCTAATCAACCTAACCCACCTAATCCACCTAACCCACCTAATCATCCCAACCCACCTAATCAACCCAACCCACCTAATCAACCTAACCCACCTAATCATCCCAACCCACCTAATCCACCTGATCAACCTCACTTACCTATTCCACCTGATCCACCTCACTTACCTATTCCACCCTACCCACCAATTCCACCCCAGCCACCTATTCCACCTCATCCACCTATTCCACCCTACCCACCTATTGTACCCCAGCCACCTATTCCACCCCAGCCACCTATTGTACCCCAGCCACCTATTCCACCCCAGCCACC
>JAQGAZ010003451.1:0-11739 GCA_034692225.1 Polydesmus complanatus
TTGTTTTTTGGTGAGGGGAGGGGGGCCCCGATTTCATGGCTGTGCCTAGGGCCCGCAAATGTCTTAAGACGGGCCTGGGTACAGTGAAACTCGTTTATAGTGCGATTCAAGTACATGGAATTTAAAAAAAAATCGCACAAAAATCGGGATCCCACCACTGTGTTGTTTTAAATGAGTATTGATAAATGCATAACTGTACAGTGTTATTGACTTGTATATTTGGTGCATACGAATCAATGTGAGAAAACTCATTTTTCAAATAGGAATTTGTCAAAAATATTTTCAGAAAACCTTATTTCACCATTTTTCCAAGCCAGCGCACTATATACACACTTATTAGACAGCTTTTTATGCTCAAGGGATCGAAAAAATGTAGAATTACAAGCGAGATCGCACTATAAGCAATCGCACTCAATTTAGTTCAAATCGGCTGGCAATGAGAAAAATCGCACTATAGTCTATAACAGGGAGCACTATATTCGAGTTGCACTGTAATTCAAAACTTATATACTGTAGTCTGTATACAGTACTGTATATATATTTTTTCAATTATATTTTTGAATGCGATTGCAATGCATGTTTTATTCATATTTTTAAAGCTTATTATTCCGGTAATTAATTTTTTAACTCAGTCGGAAGTGTCTCATATTTATGGCGGAAGTTGTTAACTTTTAATATTTAAATAAGACATTTTCAGTAATTGCTTAAATGCAACAATTGAGCGATTTGTATTATTGTTTTATTTTTGCGTTTCTACTGTATTTGGGATTTTTTTTTTTTTTTTTCTCAAGTTGCAGCATTAGTTTATTTAAAATTGGTTTCTGTTTGGTTAAAAATAGACATAAAAAAATGTGATTAATAATTAATAAAATTGCTGTATAATGTTCCGTACGTTGGTGTTGAAATTTGTTTTATTATTTAATTTCAGAGCGAGTCTGGCAGCCAGCTTGGTGACAAGTGGAGGTTGTCTCCTTTGCAAGGCTCACGGGTCCCGTGTGCTGACGCCACTTACTTCCTTGCCCGGATGCAGCACAGCATGACGTCAAAAGAGGTGAGACATCAATCATAAATCAATTTTTTTTTTCTTTTTCTGTCTTTCTTTTACCTTTCATTCTCTCGTTCCCATCGATTATTGTCGCACGCATTCGACATCATCTCTTATTTTTCCCAAATTGACACTCGGAAATCCGAGTTACAGGAAATAGATGCAATCACGAAGATTAAATATCCTTATCTTTTCCGATGTATTCTAGGCTGAATGTCCTCCCGTTCAATTGGAACCGGTGGATTTATCGGTGAATAAACGCTCGTCCACATCATCTCCTCCCACCACGGTCCACTCACCTAGACCTTCCCCACCGCCACTGCAGTCTTATCAGAATGGCATCGACCTAAGAGTCAACAAAAGCGGTAAGACACTATCGCCGGTACTCATGACGCTAGTTGTGATGCTGCTGATGGCAGTTTATTATTTCTTTCTATTCTATATGCTAAATGCGAAATTCGCCTCTTTTTCTTTAACTGGACAACACCCTTATTTTACTATCCACCTTACCACCTATTTGTTCTTATATACCCGGTACCTTAATACTTTTGAGCACATTTTGGTATGCGCCTAAGGTGGAGAGTTAACAGATGAATATGATCTCTGACTTTTCTCCGTTCCATCATCAACACAAAGTTTCAACTTTAATTTTCGTCGCTTTAATTTGCGGGATGATGGATGACGTCAAAATTTATTCGATGAACTTTTGCGCAAGTGTGCCAGCTGTCTAACTAACGTCAAGTTTCCACTTTGAAATTCATATTTAGAATGAAATAAATAAGAATAGAAAATTTATTTTCATCACCGAACAATCGCTTACAGTTAGTTAGAGAAAGATGACTAAGCCATTTGGAGACCAACCCATGTTTATGTACATGTACGGTACTGGAGAAAAAAAAAATATCGAAGAAAAAAAACAAAACAAGGATACATTAAATTTTTAAATTAAATAATCAAGTTTAGCGGTACCTGCCGTGTTTGATTTAAATTTATGCGGTAAATAGTTGTTTACGTGAAATTCTAATTTTGAAAGCTTTTATTTGTAGTGTGATTATTAATAATTCATTTAAACTAATTAAGCTACATGTGTGATCTGGAGTCGCGTTCCAATTGCCCGTAACACCAATTATTATTTTTTGCATTTTTGTTCAAGTTAATCTAAAAAATACATTTGGTTGATAGAATATATTAAGGTACTTATAATTAGTGGTCTTGGACAGTTAGTTAAGACCCACTTTAAAGTTATTTTTTTGGGCCGTGGTCGTTCTCGTTGAATATTTAATTAGACAGTACTGTAATTATGTCCATGGGTTGTGGTCCGCATCTTTTCAGCAAAAACCATTTTGATTAGCTTAACTTTGGTGATCTTATTCTATTATAATGCCCACGTGCAATTTTTTTTATTATTATTATTATTCTCGAAAAACATTTTGTTCATACGGGTAATTATTGCGCTTATGGGTTGTCCACCCCCGCATATCTATCGCATTGTAAAATTGTTACAGACGAGGAGTTATCCGGTCTCCACCTACCCGAACAGACCATCCAATGCATCCCCTCCTCCCTTTCTCCGATTCCTAGGGGCGAAAAGGAGAGTCAGAACTAAACAATTCGAAACAGTATCGCATCATTTCAGATGATTTTTTTAAACAAATTTATTGTTGAAGGAAATATTTTCGTTAAAATACCAATGCCGATAGGATAATGGCAACTAGCGAGGTTCGCCTCGGATCGGCCATGCTTCCCTTTCATCCGACGTGAGGAATAATAATCGATCTCCACCTATCTCTTAACGATTCGCATTCATCTGGGTTTAAGACTAACGAAACAATTTTTCCAATTGGAGCATTCGCCCAAATTGTGGCCCCTAGCCACACACATGCACCTTATATGAACTCCAGTCGGCATAGCGAGAGGAACACGCCCTTTTCTAAACGTTTCAATATGCCTGCTCTAGAATGCCACAACGTTGGTTTTTACATTCTTTTTCTTATGAAAGATTAGCACGTGGTCCATCTTAACTTTTGCGTCTTCAGACCACAGAGACAGCTAGGAGTAAAACGCTCCACACCCACGCGAGGTATTTCTACCGCTTTTCGATATGCTACACCAAGTACATTTCTCGCCAGTCGCATTCCTCAACACACAAAAATTTCAAATGCCCTTACTCTCTTGCATGTTTGGAGGTAAAATTAGACATCTCCACTCCACCCTCACTTTTTCCTTCACAATGCTCACGTGCGCAAATTTTGATTTATAGCGCGGGTTTGGAAAGAAAATTTTGAACTTTTACATTAGAATTGAACTCTGAAACATTTGTCTACCCTACCGCAGTTTATTTAATAAAAATTTCTTTCAAGAAAATTTGTTAGTGCTAAAGCCTTATTAAAAGACCGTTAATTAATTTTAATTGACTAATTTTAGGTTGAGCTAGTCTGTAATTAAATACAGTAAAAAAAAAATTATAGTTTTGTTTTTAGGTTCCGTAGTCTTAGCGATTTTTAGAGGAAATAATTAAACTTTTGATTATTTTTTTTTAATAATTTGGAAAAAATAAAAATTGATTTTGTCAATTTATTATTTTTGAAAGTGTTGAATATAATTTTTTTTTTTATCAGAATTTCGAAAATATTTGATAATTAAATTTCTTTAAAACTACCTGCTCATTATTTAATTTCAAAGATGCATTTATAGTAGTAATAGTTTGGGAAAGGAGAAAAAAATGTGTCGGTAAATTGCATAAATTCTAAATAAGCTTTGAACAAAAGAAGATCCGGTTGATTTGGTATTTCTACGACCATCTTTCGAAAATACCATTTGAGGATTAATAAGTATCCCTCCTGTCGCTTTTACTATTTTTTATTGTTCAGTTGGTCGGGCCACCCTTTGCGATCTACAGCGAATTTTTTTTTTTATGTTCTACATTATACTGGAGAAAATGTGAAATTTTTTCTGCGCTCAGTATGAAAAGAATTTGAGATATGATTTCACACGAAGCGCAAGCGTCCTATTAATCTTTTTGAAAACATCAACCTAAAAGTGTTGGGTACCGTCTACAGTTTACCTGTACAACCTGTGGCAATTTTCGACAAGTGTTAAGTGCATCTAATGTATGGCACGTCTCGTTAATAAGAAGGTTAAGATGGGGGGGAAAAAAAGTAGGGAGGAGAAGTATTTTATTAAGAAAAAAGGAAGAGATTTTTTTTTTCTTTCTTTCATTTAAGTAAGTAATGCGCGGAGATTTTTCAAGTAAACAAAATAAATAAGAGACGCAGGTGGATGCGCAGTACCGGTACTTTATGTGTGTTCAACTATGTAGACTACTTGAGAATAAACAGCTTTATAATAAACAGAAGGGCTCTAGGAAAAATGAGCTAATTACGCTTTCTCTCTCTTTTATTTTAAAAACAAAACAAAAATTTCTGTGGGAAAATTTTATCGCTCGGGGCAATTAAAGGCCGGAATGGAGAATTTGGTTTGGAATTTTACTCAAATTGACCAGCTAGGTGGTTTTTTTTTATTTTTTTTTAAAGGTATATAAGCTGTTTTCGTTGTAAAAATATTTTGAAAATTATTTGAATTTTGGTAATTATAATATCTTAAAGTTCAGTGAATTCGGGAGAAAATATTTAAGAAATTTCAATTAGACTTGGTTAAACTGATTTTGTTATTAAACAATGAAAACGATAATATTCTTCAATTAACGTGGTTAATTAGTGTTGCTTAATCCGCAAGCAGCTATTCAACGCAATGTAGGATAATTACTGTAGAGGTAATTTTTTCATATTACGGTATTTACTATTTTTTTTTTAAAAAAAAATAATTATGCATCTCTACTCAATAGAAAATAAACCATGACGCATTTTCTTATTCTATTAAATTACATGTATTTTTGTTTTGTAACACGTCTTTTTATATACTGTGCAGCATATAAAAACAGCCTGAATGTAAGTTGGGGTTAACTTTTAATTAGATTCACTGAACAATATTTTGAACAAAAAATTTATTTAATCAAGTAATTTCCATAGATGATATTCAATAACTAATTTTTTAAAGACTACATGTATTATGATTTAATTTTTTTTATTATTATTATTACCGGTATTAAAAATGTTTTTATTTTTGTAATTTTGAGATTTTAAATTTTTTTTGGAACTTTAACTGAAATACGGCATAATATGGGTTATGAATCATCACGATGTTGGCTGTGATGTCCGTGTTTTCTATTTATTTTTATCTTTTTATTTAGACTACATTTTTAATTATTTTTACGTAAAACCAAACTCAGCTTGAGTCCGCGTTATGCGTTCACCACAAATTCCATAATTCAAGTTAAAAAATATTTGCGGTTTAAAAAAACTTTTTTCATTAAAGTTTCTTATACTGTATGTGTGTGCGTATGCTCAATGTCCGAAAATGTGAGCGTGTTAGAGGGTGGTTAGGCCTCATACAAGGTATTTCATCGGAAAAACTCGAAAGATAAGTTCTCGTTTAAAATAGTTCAATTTTTCTTCTTCAAAACTTTGTTTACAAAACATTCGTGACTGCTATCCAATGGCGAATTGTTTTTGGAGAAGTGTAGTGGTGGAGTTTTGAATGCCCCCTTCTGCGTTTAACTTGTGTCCACATTCAAAATGCAACTTCCCCCGTTGCTTCGAGTAAATAATCCTCTCTTGTAAATAGATGAAAACTAATCAGTTAAAAAAAAAAAAAAAAAACTCGAGTTTTAATTCAAATAAGGTAATCGTCGAAACCGATCGGAATTTTTTTTTAACTCTTCTCCCAATGATACGGTTCAACTGCAAATTGTACGACGATTGTTGCTTAATTTGTGTTTATTTTGTAAATCGTAAAGAGATATATATTTGCTCTTTTGTAAGGGAATTTTAAATAACAAAATTAAAAAAAAATATATGGAAGACCTATACCTAAAAGTACGCAAGTTCAAAACCTTATCTAAGAACTTTCGGCAACTTGTTTCTTTGTATCAGATAAGAAAAGTAGCCGTATTCAACTTGTTAGAATTGAGAATTTTAAAAAAGAAAAAGATTAGTTTACTTAAAAAAAGAAAGATTAGTTTATTCCAAAAAAAAAAAAAATAATAATAATAAAAAAAACCTTTGGAAAGATGTTCAAAGACCTAATCTCGAACACCAGGCGCAATGGTGGCAATACGATATGACATTGTAATATTATTCGTAATGAACTCCAATGAATAATTTTCTCGAAAATATAATATTATACAGTACTGTATATAGGCTTAAGTTTAATTATTTATAGAATGAGAAAGCGTGTAAATTTCAATTTTCGAAAAATGTAATAATAATTACGACGTTTACTGAATAGAAAAATGCTAATTACATTAATTATCTTATCAAAAATGCTACTTTTCCGATTAAAATTTAATTTTCCAATGCAAAATATATATTATACTGTAATAATAATAACAAATTAATAAACTAGATTTTATCTATATATTCTTGACGTTAATAAATTTAATACGTGTTTATTTGTATATAAAATTAAGCTAAGTACATGTAAGCCCGCAGATAAAAATTTAATATTGGGCGGGATCAAGAAAGCAATATCTATAGAATTTTTTTTAAAAAAAATAAATTAAATATCAGGAGAGTATTGATTTACAATTTAATTGAATCGACGGAAAGTTTTTAATTTAATTTACGATTTGAATAGATTAGTCGATTGTATCAAATAGAACGTACGATTGTATAGGGAGGCGCCCGATTGTTTTGGACTCCCTACTTGTGCGTATTACATGCGTAGGCGTCTTATGTGCACCGAGCGCGAAAAATCTTTGCAGGGGTGGGTAGGTGGGGGGGGGGAGGAGAGCTGGGGGAAGGTCGGATAGGGAGAGTTTGTAAAATATTTTTATTTATGTCATGAGAAATAATTTTGGAGTTTTCATTTCAATTTTGCTTGGGTGTGGATGTGTGGATAACACGTGTTTGCCAAGTTTCCCCCCTCCCCATTTCTCTTTCCCCCCCCCCCCCTCCCCTTCACATTATGAATTCGGTCGGCCGGTGGGTGAGCCACGCTGAAAGTAGGAGTGGAAGAATTTAGGGAGGAGGGGGGGGGGGGGAGGGATATATATATAATATCCAAAGAAAAGTTGAAAGAAAGAGAGGTATCACGGATTATAAAAAGGCGACGAATTAATTCTCTCATATTTTTGTAAGCCGTAGAATGTCGGTTAGACGCGGCCGGGTAAGGAGGATATGATAATCTCTGGTTAAGGTGGTAAGATATATTATAAGGGATGATGATGATATATGTTGCCAGGAAGACAACACCCATTTGTCTCGCTCGATCTTTGGTCTTTTCATTTTGTTTCTTTTATTAATAATCGAGTAAAGTTTAGCTGGATGGGTGTTGGCGATTCACCGGGCAGAGACCAACAACAATACATAATTACGATGACTCACACTTTTTTTATTTAATAAAATCACAGTGGTTAGAAATTTGGTTTTTAAATTACGCCGGTTTTCGTTATTATTTCGCTTCTCCGAATATTTGTTCCCGATTCCATTCGAAACGTCCCACATACGACACAGTTTCACGTAATTTTCACTTTGGCTCATGTTGCAAATTAAAAATGAAAGTTTTGAGGTGTTTTATTAATTTTATAACTATGCACGCGCATGTTTTTTTTCTTGGTGTTTTTTATAGTTATTATTATTATTATCATCTTCATAGTAGCTGCTATTATTATAATTAAAATAAAAGTAGATCGGTTTGTATTGTGCACTATACTATAGTTTTCTTAGTATGGTACAATGCAAATGTCAGCAGTGTAGTTGCGCGTGTTTTTAATGTCTACATTTAAAGTGGTTCTATTATTAGAAGGCGATGACACCGATGTTATTCTTATAATGCGCCATAAGTATTCGCGCCATTTCTTTTTCTTTCGTGTGTGCAGGGTTTTTTTTTTTACTTGTTTAACTTTACATTTTACGCCTCGTATATGGTGCTGACATGGTGACATTAGAAGCCTCCATGTTACGTACTCTTTACTTACCTTACGAAATTAAAAATGAAGAGAAAAACGTAATGAAAAGAATATTGCAGGTGAGGAATTTTGAGGGTAATGGATGTTATATTGTACATGTGTAAGCGCTTATTTTTGTCATTATTTATTTATTTTTTTTATTAATATAAAATAGAAATTTGGTTGAAGGAGATGAGGTTAAAACTTAAAAGGGGGTGGAAATTTAAATAAACGAAAAAAAATAAAAAAAATGAGAAGAATGAATTTATTTATATTAAGCAACAGTTGTTGACAAGAGTGCAATGTTTGAAATTGCCGCCGTAGTATTTTATGGAGCGGTAATCCTGGCATTACATTAAGCCGAAAGTAAAAATTTTTTTTAGTTACTTATTGGTGGCATTACGCAATTTATTTTTTTTAATTTGATCTGGTAAAGCCACGATCGACGAACAAATTGTGCGAAATAGTTTTCCGCCATCTACATCCACACTTTTGCAGGTTAATATTTATAAATAAAATTTTTTAGTTTACTATTTATGTCTTAGTCATATAATTTTTTTTTAACTTAAAATCTCATAAATTGTTTGGTAATATGTGACTCTAACGCCGAAATAAAGCAATTTTGGCCAGCCTTTTTTATTATCAAAGTTGTCTCGAGGACTTGACATGGAAATTGTGAATCATTTTCTTAGCCGCAAGTCACACCATAAATATGTTACCAAGCTATAAAAATAAACATATCTTATATACAAAAAAAAGATTTTTGCTTTTCGGACATTTATCTGCCACATTAGAAATCAAGTTGCTACAGTATAAGTTTTTTAAAAAACGTGAAAAAAAAATCGTTGTAAAATAGTAGACTCGTAAGCTTGCACTTTTTTTCGAAACATCGTGCACTATAATTCGAACGGCACTAAAATTCTAATATTATAACCTTTGTTGCCTAAAGTGTTGACTTTACATCCCTCACGGTTTCCAAAGAGAATCATAAAAAATGTCTAAATGACACTTAATAGTACAGAATTATTGTGGCCACACTCAAGTCGAGACTTGACCGATACAATAACAAAGCAATGACCACAAGCTTTCCTTTTTTTAAAAAAAACTGTTTCCTTAATGGACCACTTTTTAACCATTAGGCTTCCAGTAAAAAGGAGAACTTCCGTCAACAAAAGTTTATGGTTTCCGATTATTGAGTTGGATACAAAACTTGCTTGAATAATAATTTAAAAATGGAATATTACTAAAATAAACTGTTAAAATTATTGATTATACTCGTATAGTAAATTATAAACAGAAATAGAGGATTTAAATTTTAAACAGAAGTAGGTGATTTATATTCTAAAAGTTAAACGTTAATTTTAAAGATTTTTGAGATTATCTTCTAAGTTGTTGATTACATTTTGATTTGAAACTGATTGAAAACGTGCACGTTGGTTTTCTGGTAGTGAAGTAGGCTTTGAAAATTGAAAAAAGTCTATCTATAAATTCATCAGTTTCTGCAAATTGTATTTTCGGGATAAGTTGATAACTAAATCTCAATCACTATTACCACCAACACCTTTCAGTGTTTGTTTTTCACTTCTTTTCTTGTGGTCATGAGTGTTTTTTCTCTAAACAAAGTATAAAAGCTCGACGATATTACGTGCTATTCTTTTTTTTTTTTTTCGTTTTTCTTTTTTTCTATCTACTATTCTTTTGTGATTTTGTCTGCTTTCAAGGTGTTAGATCTCTTTTCAATCTTATTGTTGGAGGAAGTGAGTGAGATCGATCATCCGGACTCTATCTTTCAATCGACGCCTTGTGTTTACATTACTGTCATGTAACTGCGTATAATTTAAATTTGATACACCAAATAAAAGCACGAGAGAAAAGGTGGTGGAAGAGGATGAGATGAGGGGTGGGGGAGGAAGAGAAATAATCAATTTATTGCACGTGACCCGCCTTATATTATTATTATTTTTTTTAAATAAAAAGAAAAAAAAAAAGCGGTGGAATAATAAGTACGGAAAATAAATAATGGACCGAACTGATTAATTTAGGTAGACGACAATTGATACCTCTTTCCATTTGTCTAGATTATTTATGTGTTTGTTGTTTATTGAAACAAACGTTGATTGGATTTTTTTATATCTTCTACTTGTTCAAAGTAGTCTCTTTCGAACTGATTGAACTGGAAGTTGTTAATAGAATTGAAAAAAAAAAAACCAACAACCTGTGATTCATTGAATTATTTTTTATACTTGTTTTTCTATTTTCTTTTTTGTTATTGCATCGGTTAATGGTATATCCGATTTAATAAATAAAAAAAAAAAGCTACGAGATATTATTTTCTAAGCATTTCTCAGTGTAATTAATTTTTCTGTTTACAAAAATAAGCTAAGCAAGTTTTTGCGTTTCATTTATAATTAAGCGTCTAGTTACCGGTATTTATTGTTGACATTAGGAAGCACTTTTTTTAAAATAAATTTGGTTACGATTTGGAGTGAGCCTTATGATCCGAAGCAGTTTACATTTTTATTTTTTCACCAAACTTTGAGGTGTTTCTAATCGTTAGGAACGTCTTGTAGTTCGTAAAATACAGTGGTACGAGTAATATGAATTAAATGAGGTTTTCGATTGCGATTGTGTTGTTGATTTCTTCTGATGAATTAAAATGTGAAATTGGGGATTACTCTATAGTATAACACCAAGGCCTATTTGACGTCATTTGAACGCAAAAATTTGATGGTTGATCATCTGAAGTGATTGGCACGATAAAATTTGTATATATTGATGTGTGACTCACGATTTGCTAACAAATTGACCGCCATTGAGGGTGAGAGGGTGGGTGGAGCAATCATTTTTAAGTGTTTTGGTTTGGTGAGGAGGGGGGGAAGGCGATTTCCTTCGCTGTTTTATTTTCTTGTTGCTTTTACTATTTCCGATCGATTTGATTTGTTTTCTTTTCACGCATTCTATTTTTTTCTCTATTCCATTTTTTTTTTTATTTTTAATTCTTTGTATTCTTATACAAGCGAATTTTATTTATATAGAAATGAAAATAGTACATGTACATTGAAGTCGAGATGTTTTTTAGTTTTTGAAAGGATGAAATATACAGTATTACAAGCAGTGCATCGAATGTTATTCAGTCACGAACATCACACGGAATGAATACTGAGGTCTAAACTTGGTTATGCAACATTAATATAATAAACTTTATTGTAACTTATATTTTTATGGAGTCACGAATACTTTAAGCAGGGTAATTATGTTTAAAATTCACTAATTTAAATGTTTGGGGTAATGTTTATGGCTTTGAATTAATTTGTGTGAATAATATTTTTGGACATTGCAATTGTTATCTGGAGGTAACAAAAGTTAATAGACCTCAAATTCATGAATTTGGTTATGAATTTGGTATACGTTTCAAAAGTTAAGAAACAAATTTATTTTCTAGTGAAGATTAAATACTGTAAGCCTATATATTTGTTTAGAACTTTAGATCGATGATCATCTTAACTTTTAAAATGTTTAAATCGAATTAAATGCATGTGCGATAGCTTTTTTCTAAGATAAATTTAAATCAAAATATTTATTTTTGCTTACTATAATTGGAAAACTTGTAGCTGATGTTGGTTTAAGCGTGATTTTGGTTAATGGTCACTTTTATTAAGGCTGAAGTTGAAGAACTCGTTGGTTCTCA
>JAQGAZ010003452.1:0-11733 GCA_034692225.1 Polydesmus complanatus
ACTGAGAATTTGAATGGTAAAACTGAGAATTTGAATGGTAAAACTGAGAATTCGCGCCTCCAAACTGAAAATGTTCTGGGACAAACTGAAAATTTACACCGTTTAAAGAGGATTTCACGCTTTCAAATTGAGAATTTTATAACGCTAAAAGTAAAATTGTACCTGCTTAAACTGGGAATTAACATTTTCAAACTGAGATTGAACCCGTTTCGTGTGGGGATTAACATTTTCAAACTGGGTCGGTGCCTGCTTAAAGTGGGAATTAACAGACTCAAACTGAGATTCTACCTGTTTAAAGTTAGAACTGAGAGTTGAGAACTGAGTTTCAAACTGAGTTGGTACCTCCTTAAAGAGGAGAATTAACATTTTTTCAAACTGAGAATTAAAATATTCAAAACTTATAATACTGGTGATTTTAAATACAGTATTCAAACCTGATAAATTACGCGTTCAAATTGAGATTTTTCGGGATCAATCTTTACTCTTTTAAACGGAGATTCTAACTGAAAATTTTAAATCTCAGAATTTATAGCATCTAGCTAAGATTTTATATTCTCAAACTTATTGGCTTCACTCCTTCAAAATGAAAATTTAAAATGTTCAAACTAAGGATTAACACCGCTCAACATGAAACACTTTACAATACTGTAGATTTAAACTGGGATTGTACCTGTAAAAACTACCTCAAAATGAGAATCTGAATGCCGAGAATTTCTCTGTTTACGTCAAAAGTTTTACCCTTTCAAACTGAGCCCAAACTCCTCAGCATTTACATAGCTTCCAACTTAAGACATTTACCTGAGGTTTAAACTGAGATTGAGTCTGCGGTTGCGTTCCAGCAGTTTGAGCGTTAAAATCGAGATTCGAAACCGTCGGCGCAGGTCTTTTACATTGTTTTTGGTGGCTGGTCCAGTGCTTTTTCTGATGATCTCGACTGCAATACAAGGCTACCTTGCAGATGGAGCATCTCTGCAGGTTAAAAGCATCACCGCAGTACTCGCAACCAGGCATTATTATTATTATTAATCAATGCGTGTGTGTCCTCAATTCCGCCCCCTACAATCCGGTCTTCTTCACCTTTTTAGAAGTGGAACACGATCATCCAAACTGTCGTTCAGCTGTACTAAAACACACAAAATACATTTTTAAGTATAAATATAATTATTGTTTAAGCTTTGCATACAGCGTGAATCACATATCTGAAATTGCACAATATAATTATTATTATGAAATTAGGGCAAAGGAAAAATCCACCCCGTACGCTATCATTTTAAAGGAAAAGATAGGACTTACTCCTACGTTATATATAGAATTTTTTAATTTACCAGACTTTCAGTTGTTGTTTTTTTTTATCTGGTGAAAACAAGTTTTGTTTATTTTGCGGTGTTGATAATTATAGAAAGTTCATTCAACTACATGTAGAACGAATGCACAGCTGATTTTTACACCATTTCTATTCCCCGCATTAAACTTACATTTTAAAATTTGAAAGATTTTCTTCGAGTAAATCGTTGAATTTCGGTACGTAGCAACAGCTCCTAAATGTAATTAATATTCGTCAATGTAGATTAGTTTTAGAAAACGTATCAAAAAAAATTATTGTGAAAATGTAAATATTATTGATAAGAATATTAATTTAACCCAGAGAGTACGAGTACTTTTCATTTTTTCCCCATCTCAATCCAACCAGTGGTGACGCTAAAATAAGCTACGGTACCTTAAAACGGGCCCCGATATACGTTAATCTTAGGCTAATCAGGTTTAGTTCAATTAAATTAGACAAATATTATTAATAAACACTTTGTTTTGAATTTATTTACTTTAATTTAGCTAGGTTAAGCAAAAATCGACAGTAATAACTGCTCTTTTAAAGATTATTACTCAGAATTAAAAATATAAGTAGAGACTATGGTTATGGGCCTCCGTAGTTTTTGTAGACATTTCTAACGTAGACATTTTGATTTTTTCTCTAGCGACCTATGCTGCCATCTATCGGACAACTGACGCGAACAATTTAGTAATTTACCGCGTTTTGAAAAAAAAAAAATGGCAGCAGCGAAGAAATCTTTGACGAAACTACAAAAACTAGCGATTTTCGAATTATTAGACTCGTCGTCATCGGATTCGTCGGAAGAAGAAGAATTTGCGGTATTAGCTTATTATTTAGAAGAACAGAATGCCAAAAAGACTAACGAGTTCTTAGAAGTTATTAACGGTTACGACGATGACGCGGTAAGATCCATAGCTTACAGTACGTTCAGTACTATTTTTGATTGGTCTCTAAATATTTTTTGCATGTGTTTTTAGTTTCGACAAAATTTAAGATTAAGTAGATCCAGCTTTAATAAACTAGTGAGGATGTTCGGTGAGACTCAATTCATGCCGAAACATACGAGCGGGAGAAAACCGGTGACGCCTCAAGTACACATTCTCATGTTTTTATGGTAATGAAAACGTAAGAAAACCGCGATAAATAATAATTATTGTGTGTCATGAGATATTATTTTTAAAGGTTTGCGGGGAATAAGCGAGTTTCTCGCAGCGTTTCCGACCTTTTTAACGTGACCGTGTCGTCGTTTAACCGATGTTTACTTCGTGTTCTGGCCTTCCTCAATCAAATTAAACCTCAAGTCATTCGAATGCCACGAACGGAGCAAGTAAAAGCGGAGATCGCGGAGAAATTTCGTAGAGTAAATCATCGATTAAACTCTCCGAAAACTTAATATTATTAATTTTGTCGTTTGTATCTATAATTAAAGATAGCCAAGTTTCCGAACGTTATTGGATGCGTCGACTGCTCGTACATTCCGATTCAAACGCCGGCATTCACTACATTAACTTTGCAAGGCAACTCGTTGTTATTATAACTTAATAATACTGTAAAGAAGTAAATTATATAATTTTTATTTTTATTAAAAGGTGTGTGCGACTCTAATGGCAAGTTTTTAGACGTGGAAACCGGTTTCAGCAGTCAAAATCACGACTCGAGAATTTTCAAGATGAGCGAGATTTATCCACGAATGAGCGAGATATGCGGACCCGACAACACCTACCATTTACTGGGCGATCCTGATTATGCTTTGAGCGCGACGCTCTTGAAACCCTTTCCCGATACCGGCTGTTTAACTTTGCCCGAGAAACGGTATTATACCCACGAGGATTTGTAAAATAAGCGAATCCAACTGAATGAAATATTTTGAATGACACATAAGCAAAACTGTACTCTTTAATGTTTCGTACTGCTGCGTGTGTTGAGACCGACGGAGAACACGCGAAACCCAATGTTAAAAAAAGTTTGAAAGCCAAAGTTTTTCCCCGATGTCTTATTCAAATATTTCAATTAATATTAATCAGTTGGGTGCACTTTTTTACGGACACTGTAGTATTTGGCTTATTTAAATTGAAGGGTTAAGCGAATAGCTCCATTTTTACTGATTTTAAAAAGCGTTTTAAGACATTATTTTTCAGTTGAAGATTTTAGCTCTGGTTTTTACGGAAAACTAGAAATGCTCTGTTGAGTAGCGAATAAGCACAGCGAAAACCAAAATTACTGCGTAGATGGTTTACCAACATAAAATGGAACTGCAAAAGGTGGTAATTACTGTACTGTATTGTGAATTTTCCTTACCCATAACTTCATAAATTTTCAACCGGTTGATTGAGAACTTTGTTTTATCCATAAAGAGTACACTCTTCAACTCTTAAAAAAGTCAGAAAAATGCTGTTATTTTTTGCAAGCCCTTTCAAGAATAATAATAATCGTAAAACTAATTTATTAATCTTTGGTTTCCCCGCTTTCAGATATAACAAATCTTTATCGCATACGCGAGCAAAAATTGATACGGCGTTCGGTCTTCTAAAAGGACGTTTCAAACAACTCACCAGGTAAATATCTCGGAATTATTATTAAAATACTAAAAAAGCCGAAATCCTATGAAAAATTTTTAATAAAGATTGGATTTTCATACGGTGAAAAAACAATCGGATTTCATCGTCGCCTGTTGCGTCCTGCACAATCTCTGTTTAGACTGGAACGAAGCCGAGTTGGAGTCTCAGGAAGACGACGGGCAGATCGAGGAACAAGACCAATTCGAAGACACGACGCCCGAAGATAAGGCAGCGGGAGAAGCGAAACGACGAAGAATCGTTTCAACAGTCTTTCCATAAAACAACCAAGACAGATATCTTTACAAGTTAGTTATATTTATTAATAAAAAAAAAAAAATTTATTATTATTCTAGTTTAAAGTCTATTCGAGAAGTTTTCGCAAGAGTTCCATCTTTTCATCGTGCCGAGCCTTCTTATTCCTTTCCCTCGTCTCGGCTATCTTTTGCAGAACTTCGCACAACTCACTCTCCCAATCCCGCTTCTTCCTCTTCCTCTTCTGAAAAGATTTTGTCGGCGGAGGAGGAGAATTCGGCGCCGCATTCGACGAAGAAGAGGAATCATCATCATCATCGTCTTGCACGTAACTAGTATCGGTATAACAATGACCTGCGAATAAGCATATCACACACACATATTAATTAATACAGTAGAACAAATTTTTACAATGTACAATTCGTTTTATTATAATATACTAATTTGAATCCGAGGGTTGCTCGCAGCATCGTCTTCGGCGGCGATGGTGCTGATAGCGCTTTCTAAGTTATTATTATGTTCCGCGTTATTACGAGACGCCGCACTCTCGATAATCGAATTGAGCTCGTTGTTTTTCTTCTTTCTCTTATACACCGTTTTATAACGATTCTCGCACTGCATCCCCGTTCGGTCGATCCCGCTTTTAGCTAACTCGGTGCCGAGGAAAATCCACATTTGTTTCTTGTTTTTAAACTGTTTCATCGGACCGATATTCTCCAAGCAGGATTCGTACAGGTTGAGCAGGAGCACCGTCTCCTCGTGCGTCCATTCCACTGCAAATGTAACCTTACTTTTTCTAGTACTGTATTGGTATTATTTATTATTAATATACGTACCTTTTTTTTCCATCAATACTTCGCTACCTGAATTTGCCATTGCGTCGGACCAATGGCAATTTTCGAGAATCATAACAAGTGAGTGATCCGTTAAATTCTAAAAAATTATTATTATGGGGTTTTGCGCACTCGAGGAGGGAAAAAGTGTTCGATTTGTAGCTCGCCCTATAGGTGATTCGAGGAAACTCGTGTAGTTTCGTGACGTCACTCGCCTCGCCCCAGTGCGCTTTTTCAAAAAATTTTTATAGCGAAGCCGCGCGTCGAGTTTGGGTTTGTTTACGTTTTAAAAGTTAACAGTTTGAGGCGCAGAAACTTCAGATTTTTTTTTTAATTTTATGATAAACAAAAATCTGAATATTACGTAGTTTCAATCGAAATTTCTGTAACGTTTTGATCAGTATTGTTTTCCATTTGCACAGCTGATGCTGCGGGATTAAGCGATTTTAACGTTTCGCCACTGCAATTCTGCTCGATCTCAGCCGACTGACTTTTTTCGGCCGACACCAAAGGTTTGGGCTGTTTACTCGGGGAAACGCGCAGATGTTCGCGGAGAATGCGGCGCAAGGATCGGCTGGATATGCCCAGATCCAGCGCGTGTTTGCGAGCGGAGCGGGTGGGAGATCTGAGCAGGGCCTGGCGCACGGCCTCTACGTTCTCGGGCGTGGTGACGGTGCGTCGTGGTGCGGGTGGTTTTTTCTCCACGCAGCCGCTGCTCCTAAAGTTGTCCAGCCACTGAACGATGGACTTGCGAGCGGGAACTCTCCCTGCGGGCGCGATGCCGAAGTGAGTGCGGAAGGCACGCTGCGCCGCCACGTACGAGCGGTTGTGGGAGAAGTAGGCTTCGACGGTGAACGCGCGCTCTGCCTTGGACCACCTGGACCATCTCGACATGGTTAGTGGTGAGGGGGAATGAGGTGCGTGGCCTCAAAGACTCTTCTGCGTGCGCCACGCCCATTTACGATTTAATAATGCGAGTGGAGGCTGGGTGTGGCGCAGAAAGTTCTTTGTAAAGGAAGTTTTTGCGCCACACCCTGTACGATTTTCAATTTGGAAGATGAAAGTTTAATGACAGTGGCGATAACTTTTGATTGTTTAATGTTCAGTACGGTATAACGAAATTTTCAAATTTTTTATGTTACGGAATTTTAATTACCGCGGTATTAGCCAAAATTTTTATAACGAAATTTTTAAGTTAAATGAATATTTCAGTATAACGAAATTTTTTGAGTGATCGTTATAACGAGTTTTTAATATAACGAAGTTTTCAGTTTAGCCAAGTTTTTTTTTTTTTTTAATACAGGGTACCGTAAAACTTGTTTAAGGCGGACCCTGGGTAAGGCGAATACCTGTAAGAACGGGTGAAAAAAAGTTGGGAATGTTGAAATAATTATTGCTATAAGGCGGAAAACCTGTGCATCGGCGGGTTTTAATATCAATTCCGTCTTACACAGGTTTTATTTTTATTGTACAGTTTATGGCGAAATTTTTCAATTGAAAGGAATTATTTTTTTAAATTATTATTCCGTCTTAAACAGGTTTTAGTGCGTTTTATTAATTTATTTACAGTATTTTTTTTTTTTTTCTTTTATGTTTTATAATCTCGTAAAAGTAAAAACTTGTGAGAACGAAATTTTTAATTGCCATTCCGTCTTAAACAGGGTTTTTATTCTTATCGCGTGAGGAAATTTTTGTTCCGTCTTAGACAGGTTTTAGTGCGTTTTATTTATTTACAGAAGGCTTATTATTTTTTTTTTTTCTGTTTGTTTTGTTTTATATTATCGTAAAAACAGAAACCTGTGAAAACGGACAACACAACTCCTTACCGCACGATTCCGTTTTAGACAGTTTTTTTTTATTTTTTAAACCACACTTAAATTAAGTGCAAATTAATAACTTTTAATTCATTTAAATTAATTTAAAAGAATTTTAATTTAACATCGAACGAAGAATTTTTCCAGTTAGACATAATAATTATTATTATAACAACAACAACAATAATAACAAATTAAACAGTCAAAATAAATTAAATTAATGAATGCACAATAATCAGAAAGTTTGAAACAATAAAATATTAATTATGAGTTGAGTTTACGAGTGAGTGGCAAAGTGTAAGGGAGTGGGACCCCCCGCGGCAGTGGCGGAGCGCTTGAAAAACACGTGCTCCACGGTCCAGGGAGAGATGGCTTTGAGGACCGGAAGTAGTAATAGAGTCCTGCCGAACTTGTTGGGGTACTGAAAGGGCTGACATTCGTGCTGACTGACGTATTGGGCCAGCGTAGATTGGGCCCTGTCTTCGATGGTCTCCAAGTGGCGTCTGTCGGCGGGCGAGGAGTACCCCGGCACCTCTAATAATTAGCATTAGTATTCATTAGGGGACCCCTTAGGCTTATGCGCGCGCGCGTGAGACCTTATGAACTGACCTCTGCTGACGGCGATAATGGCTTCGAGGAGAGTGAGCTCCAGAGGGTCCAGGAAGAGGGATTGGCATCTGCCGATGGCCGTGAGCACCGACTGCAACCGACCGCTGCCACTTCCGCTTCCCTCCCCATTCGCCCCTCGGCACTACAACAAAAGCCAATGAAAACAATGAAAAGAAGAGAGTGAATAATTTCTTACTTGCGCGTGGTAGTGGTGGTGGTAGTACTTGAGGAAAGGGCCGATGTCCATGGGCCAGTAGGCGGCCTGCAGGAGGAAGACCTCGTGCCAGGTCTCCTCCATCAGCAGCTGCAAGGCCCTAGGGGGTAAGGACACCAGCAGCTCGTTGCTCCTCAGCCGCTTCAGGCACACCAACAGGATCTGCGTAGACGTTTCCGGGAGCATTTCCGGTAACATAATACTGGCTGAACACACAATTAATTCAAACCACACTTAAAAAAATTAATTTAAGATTTGTCATTACAAGGTATGGGCCGAAAGTGCCCGTTCAAATCCTCGTTTTGTTTGTGATGAGGCCCATTGCTCTTGATCCGTGACGAAACGACTTGAAACGGACTGGTTTCCACGTTGTGCGCTAAAGAGGAACAGAACTTGGCTCCCTCCGCAGCGGCGGAAGTGGCTTTCATAGCGTCGCTGCTGGTGGTGGGCGGGGCCATCATTTGGGCGTGGAAGGACTGGAACATGGAGTGGGAGGGAGGTAAGGGCGCGGGGAAGGTTAAGGGCAGGTGAGCGGAAGGGCTTAAGAAGCTGAAGGAAGCGGAAGTCATGGGCAGGGCGAAGGGCTCGACGTTTCCGCTTCCGCCGCCGCAGGACAGTACCTCGAACCGAGGTTCAATGGCCTCGCTGTGGGCGGTTTTAGACGGGGTCCCGATGTCGTGGGGGAAAGAAGAGGAAGAAGATGGCATTTCCGGTGCGGTGTAGATCCTCTGTTGGCGCTTGCGATGACCGCCCGGAAGTCCTTCGTTGAGGGCTGAGGAACGCGTTTCGGCGTTGTTTTTGTGCATCTTTAAGTTGGACCTCCTGGGGCCTCGCTCTTCTTGCACGGCTGAAAATAAAAAGAGTCGCAATTTAATTCGGCCCATTTTTTTATTTTTATTCGGCCCTTTGGTCATTTACAGTACGGTAAATGCGAGCAGAATGAGTTGTAGGCTTAAAGTAAGATAGGCTTAAGTGAAATGTTAAGGGATGCGATCGATAATATTATTCCCCGCGCATTGGGTCCCAAACGTAAAAACTGCTCACTAAACTTTAAAAGCTTCACTTTAAATTTTTAAGAAAAATTATAAAGGCACACACTAAACTTTAAAAGTAACACTTAAAATTTTTAAAAAAAAAAAAAAAAAACACTCACTAATTTAGTACAAACGCTCACTAAACGGATAAAACAATCCATTAAACTCCAAAAACCTGCACTAAAATTTTGAAGCTTTACTAAAAACTCAAAGACGCACTAAACTCCAAAACCAATTACTAAAGTTTTATTTAAAAAAAACCTATACTTATTAGGCTACTAAAACTCTTTATTACGCTTACTAAAGTTTGGAAGCTTTACTAAAAACACAAGGCAAATTTTATAAATGCGCACTTAAGACCAAAAATAATCACTAAACATTTTTAAGAAATAGAAGACTAGAAAAAATAACACTCACTTCCGGTACTAAAAACACTCACTGAACTTTAAAAGATTTACTTGAAATTCTTAGGAAAATTGTAAGTGATCACTAATCTCTAAAAACCTGCACTTAAAATTTTGAAGCTTTTACTAAAAACACTGGAAAATTGCAAAGACGCACTAAACTCCAAAACTAATCACCAAAGTTTTATTTTTAAAAACATATTTATTAGGCTACTAAAACTCTTTATTACGCTTACTAAAGTTTGGAAGCTTTACTAAAAACACAGGCAAATTATAAATGCGCACTTAAGACCAAAAATAATCACTAAACATTTTAAGAAATAGAAGATTAGAAAAATTAACACTCACTAAACTTTGAAAGATTTGCTTAAAATTCTTAGCAAAATTGTAAGTGATCACTAATCTCTAAATACACGCACTAAAATTTTATAATTGTTGATGCGCACTTAACAAATTCAAACATATTTTACAGTAATAATAAAGGGAGGTGAAGAGGTGCCTAGGCACACGTATGGAAGACGATTAGTGCGCGTTATAAAGTGGCGAGCGGTGTGTCAAATCAGCGAAGGTGATTAATTGAGTTTGCGCAACACCGGAAGAGCTACAAGGTGTCACGAGGCCCTATTGTGTTTGCTAATTGCGCGTGTGAACTGACCGTCTTTGTTCATGTTGACTTCGAAGCACTTCCGCAGCCGACAAAAGGGACACCAATTCCTCCGGGCCTTATCGATTAAGCAGTTGTCCTTTCCGGCTGCAAAGCGGAAGTGATTAGCGATGAGTTATGAATAGAGAGAGAGAGAGAGACTCACAGATGCAGGAGTAGCTCATTTTGCGCCGGATGCTGCGCTTGAAGAAGCAGCTACATCCGTCGCAGCAGTACACGCCGTAGTGTTTGCCGTAACTCTTGTCTCCGCAAACTTTACAAGACACCGGAACCGGAAGAGTGCGACCTAAAAACACGAACAAATGAATCTAAACACGAACGTAGTATGGAGACAGGAAGCGCCGTAAGAAACTTTTCGCGCGGCTCTAAGCAAACATTGTTTGATTACGATTTCCGGAAACTAAAGATAATAGTTTTCGCGCTATTTTATGAAAATTAATTGATTTTTTTTTTAAATTTTGATAATTTTTTTTTTTAATTTTCGAAAAAAAATTTTTAAGAAAATAAAAAAATAAAATTTTTGAGAAAAAAATTTTAAAAAAATAAAAAAAAATTTAAAAAAAATAATAAAAAAAAAAAAAAAAATTAGCCAAATTTTTAGAACTTTATTTGAGAAATGAGACTTCTATTTAAAAAAAATTATGGAATTTATTTTTAAATAAATTCTAAAAAAAAAAAAAATTTTTGAGAAAATAAAAAAAAAAAAAAATTAGCCAAATTTTTAGAAAAAATTGAGAATTTGCTTATGAAAATTATTGAATTTTATTGGAAAAATAAGACTTTATTTTTTTAAAAAAAAAAAATTATGGAATTTATTTTTAGATAAATAATTCTGAAAAAAAAAAAAAAAAAAAATTTAAGGCGAAAAAAATTTTTATAAAACGAAAAAATTCTTTTAGGAAAATGAAAATGTGTTTAAAAAAAAATTGACAAATTTTTTATGGAAAATCAACAAGTGTTTTTTAGAATTTGCTTATTTATTTATTTTTTTTAAAGAAAAAAAAATTCAAAAATATTAAAAACCTACCCATTTCCTTCGCGAAGGTCCTTTGAGATGATTGAGCCCTTTGACTTTGGTCTCTGGAGAAATAAAAGATTTTGCTTCGCTCGATTGGTTCACTCGGCAGAATGATAATATGCCTAAGCGGAAGAGAGATTTTTTAAAGCGGCGCTCGTGGGGGGCGGAGTCAATTAAAAAGGTGGGCGGGGATACTCAAATGCCCAATCACTCGGTCCACTCTCTTTTTCCATAGTCAGAGGCAGAGTGATGGATACGGAGCGATGGAGAGAGAGAGAGAGAGTGGTGCGGGATGAAATCAATTAACCTTTTTGCATTATTGAGAAGAATTGATGCGCCGTGACAGTGCGCAAACATGGCCGCCGCCAGGCGCATCAACACGTGACAACGTGACACGTGTCTCTATTGAGTAACACCACCAGCAGCAGGGGGGAGGGGGGGGGGGGGTTGCGTTCGTTTTATATGCGTTAATTAATTATTAATATCAGAAGAAAAAATTGATTTTCAGAAATAATATTAATGTAAAAATCTTTCGATCGTTTCGAGTGCAATGAGAACGAGAACACTAATCTTCATGTTAGTGAGATCCTTAAAAAAAATTAGCGATTAAAGTAATAAAAAAGTTTATAAGGATAAAAAGAGATTTTGCGCATGCGCGGAAATATTATTATTAATTTTTAACTGGTTTAAATTTTATTTTTTTGGTTTTTTTGGAGATTAGTGAACGATTTTAGACTTTAGTAATAATTGATTTTTAAAGTTTAGTGAATGAGAATAAAAATTAGTAATGGTTTTTTTTTTTTGATACTATAGTTTAGTAACCACTTTTCAGAGTTTAGGGGACGATTTTTAGACTTTAGCAATAATTGATTTTGAAAGTTTAGTGAATGATAATACAAATTAGTAATGGTTTTTTTAGGGACGAGTTTTGAAAGTTTAGTGAATGATAATACAAATTAGTAATGGTTTTTTTAGGGACGAGTTTTGAAAGTTTAGTGAATGA
>JAQGAZ010003453.1:0-11715 GCA_034692225.1 Polydesmus complanatus
AAGTGAAGAGTTTTTAAATTAAGTCTTTAACAATGGTTAATGAAAATGTTATTACAGTACAGTACCGGCATAGAGATTTTGCGGTTAAACTTATTGCTTCGTTCTCCAAAAAGTCCAAATCTCTGTGTACAACACGAAATATCTAATGCTAAAAATATTAACGCTTTCTTCAGATTTTAATTTACTGTAAAAATAGTTGAAACAGAGGTGTATTTTATCAATTAGCGAAAATTGTTGTTAATTTTATTGACTTCCAGTAGAGGGATTTGATTTATCGCTTTACATTCCGTAGAGATTAAATAAGTATATTTTCTTATTAATGTTTGTCTAACTTTAGAATGTTGTTTGGATGCATTAATTAGATAAATCAATTTTTCTTCTATTGTACTGTACAATAGAAGATTAAACAAATAATGAAGCATATTATCGATTTCGCATTATTTAATAAAGCGACTCGGTAAATGCACTGTACCGATACAAGTTTAAATAAAAATTTGAAAAGAAATGGAAGTAAAAGTTTTAAAATCGATAGAGCATGTTATGAATTTGGAGCAATCGAAAGATTATTTATGAATTTAAATAATGTACTCTAGTAGCATTTAATATACAGTATGATGAATTGTTGTTCTTACCGAAAGAACGATGACAAACGTGTATTATACCGTATTCGTGAAGACTGATATATTGCATACAATTCACGTAGACACTGTATTGATAAACCACTACTACATTGCGTTTCCTTCTCATTTATTATTTTTGTTTTTAATTTTTTTTTTTTTTTTTGCTTTTTCTTCTTCATCGTTATTGCTCGTGCGTACGTGTTGGGTTATATTTTCTAATTATCGTCATATCATCCGCTGACACGGATAATATTGCGATATTAATAAATCGGATGTTGTGACGGTGCGCGGGCGAATGATTGCGACCGTGCGGTACCGCTATTGTTGTTTGGGTGAGTGAGTGAAAGGGGGGAGGGGAGGAAAGATGCGAGGATGATTTTTCAAGTAATTATTTCCGCAAATAGAAAAGTTTCTGGAAATGTTTAATTTATAAATAATAATTATTTTTATCCGCTCGGAATAATTATTATTGAATTGTTTCGGGTTGGTGTTTTGACAATGTCATAGTGAACGGTCAAAAGTAATGGGATTTGTCGGTGACGTTTGTATGGATCAACAGGAGCGCGAAATTAACGTGTCCAAATTTAACTCTTTTAAATCAATGTTAATTTTAATGATAAGAGTAACAAAAAAAATTTAAAGTTGATATTTTCTATACACAAAAATTTATTCAAATTAATAATTAGAATGGAGCCGTCTTAATGAAAGTTAGAACTTGGATTTATGTGAAGTTTAATAAAGTTTTAATAGCTTTCAAAATTCGGGAATATTGATTTTTTTGTAATAAAAAAAAAAAAAAAATGAAAAAAAAAATTTGATTAATAAATGCACACGCAGGTAAAAATGGATTAAAATAGACCACATAGAAAATCATTTTTGATGGTCGTTAATTTAATGAAAATCAAAATGGAGATGAGCTTGTTTTGTCGCTCATTAGAATTCTAATGCGAGATGAAGTTTGAATATTTAACGAGACTCGCGTATTTTTGTGATAAAAGTTTACTACGCACGCGATTTAAATATTAAATTTACTTTCGGAAACCAAACAGTTTTTGTTTTGTTTTTGCAATTTGACACTAGGCGGAAGCTCAGTTTACTCTTTTATTTTAATGATTGCAACCATTCATTTAATAATTTTTATATCTACTGTACAACCAGGCCTATGTACAACAATGCTATTTATATTTGAATACCGAAGGCCTTCAGCTACACTTCACTTCAAATTATTTGAGTATTATTACATTAAAAACGGGCTCGTGTAGTGGGTAAATCACTTCTGTTTTCGATACGAGCGTATAATTTGTTGCTAATTTGAGTTTATATTTAGAATAAAAAGTTTTTTTTTTATTCCTCGATCACAAATAAGGGATTAAAGCTCAACTTTTATTGATTTTAATAATAATTATATCTAAAAAAATAAAAGTATTTTAAAGTTAGTTAACTTTCCTGAGATGAAAATTTCGATTTCCGCTCGATTGCGCACGTTTGATTAATTGCGAATATCTGGCATAGCTGACACTGCTTTTGCACGCCATAGCTTCTTACGCTTTTGCTAGAGTAAAGTTTGGAGTGACGAATGTGAAGAGCAAGTGCTTAGATTTAAGCTTGAAGTGGAAAGACGAAAGAGGGGCTCTTGAAGACGGCGCATGTCAATACGCGACGCCAGATCGGCAATGTGGTCTTCAATTCGACAGATTAATTAACGTTGATCTTAGGTGCAGGGTAATTCTAGATGTTGCTCGCTAATACTACAACGGTTTTAATTACGAGGCATCTGTTAATTAAGCTGCTTTTCGAGGATTTACGAGTGCTCATTTTTCTAGTTAATTACAAGTTCACCGATCTGAGATCCCCAACAGGCATTTATTTTTAGTTTTTCATAAAAACTTTTTTTTTTTGGATAGTAAGTTGGCGAGTTTGTGTATTGTTAGGTATTCAAATTTACTGTTGTTTTTTAAGACGAATCTTATCACGTTGATACATTAGTATCTGTAATACAGAATAATGTGGTTTTAGCGACCTCAGGCATAAGGAAATTTTTTGGAGCGAAATTTATGCAAGATTTACAAATTTGTCAATCGCTTTCAATCAAATGTTGTACGGAATGATATAGCGAAACTTGGATATAACAGTGTCTTCAATGTCGTTGCGTTAGGTAAGGTTTCTATGGCGACGACTTTTAGTATTGTTTTCTATTTATTTATTTTTTTGAATTCAGTATTAGTAGGCTTACAGGGAATATTTATTTTGATCGCGAGATATCCAAAATGACTTTTGAAGACTGAGCTTGAAACAATTATTATTGGATTTTTGTGTTTGGCTTTGTTTCCCTTGAATCACAAATTCCTATTACATCACTGAAATCTGTAATACTATCTAAATCTGGTTGGTGGTGAGATAAATGCGCGAACACATAGACCTACACGGGTGACAGTCTGGCCTTTGATGGCTCCCTAGAAACCTGAGGATTTCAACTCCTTTGAATGGAACAGCAAAAAATCTAGTCATCAATCATCAATGAAAGTTTGTGGGCGGGGTGCTTTTAAATTGCGTTCTGAATGAATAAAAATTAAATTTTTTTAAAAAGTCACTGAAGACGAACGAGTATACTGTACATTAGATTAAAACTTGCGTTGAACGAACGCGTGTTACTTTTCGAATTTATTTACACCTTCAATTCTTTTTCAAAACCAGATGAAAGTGTTGGAAAAAAAAAAAAAAAAATGCTGCGCACACGTCGTACACGTAATAATTTAGATGGAACTGATTAAATTTGACAACTCTTAAAGGGTGGGGGAGACCAAAATTTAAAATTCGCCAGGGAAGGAATTTTTATTTCGGCTTTACGGCTTGTTTTAAAGATTTGTTTAAAAAATTGAAGAGAAACGTAGAATCGAAAATGTTTTTGAGGATAAAATACGGCAGCTGCAGCAGTTAAATTTTTAAACTCTGGGCAGGGCTAAAAGAGAGAGAGAGAGTTGTAAATAGATCACAGTTAAGTAAGAGTTTGTACGTGATGCTGTGAGATGGCGCTATCATTGGTCATCGAAAGTGATCGTCGTGACGCGAATCTAACATGAAAGCGAATTTTGTCGTGCGTAAAGCTGCTTTTACTCTCTCCTTCTCATACATATTTATATGGCAATTAACAACAAGTGTGTTTTCTTTTCTTTTTCTGTTTTTTCAAGCCGTTACACTAGACCAAGAAAGGTCGGATTTCTATTCCAAACTACCCTAGAAAACTCATTCTCTTTTCATCACACAATTCATTCACTTTCATTGTCTTAACATTTTCTTTTCTTTTATGCAGTACACTGTATAATGTTTTCTTGAAGAGCTTCGCATTATACGAGTGAAATGTCGTTATAACGTAGTTCAAAGACTTGGACAATAATTTTATATTTAATTCGTTGTATCAAAATTTTTTTTAAAAAAAAATCGATAAATATAATTATACTGTAATTTGTTTGAATGTGGCAATCAAGCAAATCAACAAAAATTAATATAATGCAGCTTTGGTACAACGAAATAGACCCTACCTTTTATTCTATATGGAATTCCATTGTAAACATTTAAAATTTGGCGAATGACGAATTACTATTGTCTATTTATTATTCTACGAGTACTATTGGTGGCTCAGTTCAGTGTATAGAAATTCTCGGAGCATTTTTTTGGGCCATTTCTCAGTACAAAATAGTTCTCATTATTGTCTGGTTCTCTAACATTCAGGTTCACATTCGCTTACAATTCTCAGAGTAAATTACATTCCGATACTGTGCTTTCCCGATACTTTTGCTACGAAAACGCATTGATTTTTTTAGGTTACAACTAGGCCGTATATATAACGAACAAAATTCTACATTTTCCGTATTAACGTATAAAAATATACTACATAGTCTACATTTACTGATATTAATGTGTACATTATATACATTTTTATTCAACAACAGTGGTGTCATCTTCTGGAACATTTTCATTAATTTCCAAACTTTCAAACATTGAATTGCACCTTCTTGGGACTTTACTTTTGAGTGGTAGGGCTTATGTTTGGAGTCGGGTTTACTTTTTAAGCTTCTTAAAAAGTCATTCTAGGGCTTATTTTCGTGAAAGGTCGTATTTTCCAGAAAACACGGTAGAGGAAATGCATTTCAAATTTCTCTGTACCGGTTAAGTAGTAAAACAAAATGATCAGTTCAGCCAATTTTTTAATACGACGAAATATTCAGTACATGTAAAACAAACATTTTTATCGCAATTAAATTCACTTTTAAAACAAAACAATAAATACCATTATGCAATGGAATTACGCCCATTTTATGGCTTGCATATGGTGATAAAGCTGGTTGTATATTGACAAACATTAATTTTTTTTTTGAAAATTTTCTATGTTGTCAGCCGAGAGAAATTCTTTATATCGACATTTTTCTATATAGCAAAGGATTGTCATTTACTGTTAAGGTAATCATTGTTATTTGAGTAGCCATTTTAATTCGATTTTTTTTTTTGTTGTCCTTGCGCTTTTTTTTTTTTTTTGTCTACGTTTTTATTTTTATGTCAATGGTCAGGAGGTTGACCTCTTAATTCCTACGGGGGTTTACGCTAAAGGTATGAGTGACGGTCGTTGATGTTACGGCGTCACGTGGCATTATTTCCATCTAATCTAACTTCATCTCGGTCGATCTCTTTTTTTTTTTTTGCCCTGGACCTGAATCTACGGACAGTTTCTCCATCTCTTTTTATCGCTCATCGCGACTCCCTCTTCTCTTCAACTCCTTCTCCTATGACTTCCTTCCGATCCGTGGCTCAACGACGTCCCTATCACGCATGCGCCTTACAACTATTCAGCGGTGCGTTCCATCGCCTGCGATTGTCGATAATCTATACTTTCTAAAAATCCATCGGCAAAAAAATGTACCTTTAAAAAGTATAAGAAAAAAAAATAAAATCTTTACGGAATATCTAAAACGGAACAGAAGGGGGGGAAAAAGTTGATCTAGGCGTTATTATTATTCTATCGACCTAGAACAATGATCGCGCATGCTCGCTTGGCTTGACACGTATCTCGAAAATGGCGTCGTAAATCAGGTGGTTCATCCTCAACCGGAAGTCCCAATGGAACTCCCAACATACTTTTTCCTCTTCTTCCGTCTGTCATGAAAGAAAACGGAGGGAGTTTTATCTGCGCGATGGTTAACGGGGAATCGGCCACGTTCGCACCAACGTTAACTACCTCCACGTGGGCTATTACCGTAGTTAGGAAGAAAAGAAAGAGGGGGATGGTAATAGCATTGATTTTTTTTTAAGGATAAGAGATGTTTTAGGTCGAGTGGGTGGAAATAAGGAAAATGAATTGGATCTGCGTTTCATGCATGTGAAACACGCGCTGACCAAACCCTCAAATTATAGGTTTGGCGTATAAACAAAATGTCCGAGATAGATCGGCTTTTTTTTTTTTTTGCGTGATGCTCGTGTTGATGGAATTATACCTAGAATGAGAAGGAATGAGTGTTCAGCGTTGCTTATGAAATTCTTAAGTGACAAATGGGTTCCATATACTGTACTGTACTCATTTACCATTATTTTTTGGGTCGTTATAGTTGTTGCTCGCGCGCGTTGTCGTTTTTGATGAACATTTGCTCGGTAAATCTGAAAAAGGATTGTCGATAATATAAGAGGATCGTTTGGACAGCCATTAGCGGGTTTTAGCTTAAGCGACGGACATAAATGTATCGGGGTGTACAAGTGTAATTATTATTGCGCGGCGGCCATAGAATATGACGTGAACGGATGAAAATGATGCGGGGATGGATATACTTCCGGTTGATATTACTAAATAATGCAACCGAGGAAATTGCGTTTTTAAAGCATTGTTCGGTGCAATTGTTATTATCTTGTTGATACTTTAAAATAACAAAAAGCGCGGGATTAGAAAATGAATGTTGTTTATTTTTTTGGAAAAACACACAATTACTTTTTTGGCTTTCAAAGCCAGTAGCGCAAAATGATAATCTCAACTTTGATTTTAATACTGCATTGTGAAGTAAGGGTATTTGAAACACAATGATTACGGTTATGTAGTTTTGCTTTATAAATTATAGTGCATACATGCGCGCTTTAGGCACACGTAGATAGTAGAGCGTTGGTAGGAAGAGTTAAGTGAAGCAAGAGAGAGAAAATGTTATTGTTTTCGCGCATTTGTCTATTTTTAAACTGCAGAAATAGGTTTTTCTTTCGATCATACGTTAACAGTTTTTATTTGAGTATAACAATATACAGTATGTCATAGAAATAAATGGCACAAAATCGGTTTAATTTTGTAAAAAAAAAATAAATGCATTACATTGTATTATGTTTATCGGCGTCCTCTATCGACATTAGCTCTCCCAGGGCTTGTTTTTGGGACACTGGAAAGGCTTTTAATAAACGGAACGAACCCAACTACAGTATAAGCAGTGCCCTGCTTATACTGTAGTTGGGTTTTGCTGTCCAGACTTAACTCATGTTTGTAGGAGTCAAACGTCACCAAAAGTAGTTAAATGCTATACGACGTATACGTGGTGATAAAAATCATAATTTTTCAATTGTTTTTAATTAGTGCACTTTAATTTATTTAAAATATTTGTAAATGGAAAGGTAATGCGTAAAGGATAATGTCTATCTGAATTTCATATTAGCTCCGTTTTGTGTTCAAAAGTTCGTACCGGTAGTTTTTACTGGAGTATTTATTTTACGGATTATCCAGTTAAATTAATTTTTTTTTTGTTTTTTTTGCGAATTTATTTTAAATTATAGTCTAATAATATAATCATTCTACGAGCGTAAATGTATTCATTTAGTTAATTAATTTAGAATGCATTTAGTTTTCATAAGTGGATTAAGCATTATTATTTTATTAAAAGCCCATAAGCTTCCAACTTGTAAATTGGGTTACGTTTGGCGAATATTTGGCAGATTACCGGTATTATTACGGTAGATTTTTAAGGTATTGTCATACTGTGGTTAAATATTTTATAGACAGTGAATTTTATTAAAATTTAAATATTTAAATTACTTCTAGTTTTTAAAGTACACATGTACTGCATTTGTGTTTTTACAGCGGTTGATTTTATATTTATGAAATTGTCAAGAGTATTTTTAAATAAATAATGTGGTGCGCATTTGCGGTTTTATGAATGTGCGGTCGGTCGGTCTTTGTTGGCGACCGCTTATTAAATAAAGTAGAGAGTTAGTTTTGATTTTTTGAGAATTTATCTGTGCGTAAGAAAAAGAGAAAGATTACGATGGTCGTTCGGTCTACATCTCCGATCAAAAACATGATTTACGATCATTTCTAAATTGAGCATTAACGAACGACTCTTTTATTTTTTATTTGTTTTTCTTGGAATACATTTTTTTTTATTTTTTTGGCTGTTTTCTCCATAAGTACACAAAATAAATTTTAATATAAGGAAGAATAGGTTGTCGAGCGCTGTCACTATTAAATAACCACATAAGGACGCAAAAGTAATTAATTTACGACGTATTTAGCGCGAAGAAAAAGGGCTTTTGGGTCATTTGTAGGTGAATTATATGAGAGGGATTGCGTGGGAGTTTGAAGACGGCTGATGCTGAGCAGATGGTGTCAGCTGCCAACGCAAACCAAGTTTGAGAAGAAGGAAAAAAAAAGGGAAGTGGGGAGGCAACATTAATAAAAGGAATTGCAAATTGCGCGAAACAATTGGGCTATAGTAAACAGCTGATGAAGTCGTAGAAATTGTAGCTCGTCATAAACGAACGAACATTTACGTTATTAAATGCGCGGAACGATTTTTTTTTTATTCCTATGTTTATTAGTGCGTTGTGAAGAAAACCTCCATCAAATACCTTTATTGTTATTTTGATAAACACGTTTAGATGGGTAGTAATCTCACGAGTCATGTACTGTAGTAGAAGCGTTGCTGGGGAACGGCGTAAGTGGTGAAATATTTATACTGTGCTGTACAGTATTTCGATACCGCAAGATTTCTAAATCTAAATTTAGAAACTTAATCCTGATTTAAAGTTATTGTGGCAACGAAATAAGCTTCGCTAAGCGAGGTTATAAGTCTTTCAACAAGAATTAGTAACATCATTTTTAGAACAAGATCAACATATGCAGGAGCTTGCTCAGGTCGCAAACATTTTTCAAAATATTGCCGACAATTAAGGAGGAAATAGCACACATAAGATTTTTTTGTTTAGATTCGAATTTCTGTCATTTTTTTGATACCGGTAGCCATAACATACAGGGATTTAATCACACGGAATAAGAAACTGAAATTAATGTTAAACGAAAGCAAGTCAGGTTAAACATTCTGATGATGAAACACGGAATTTCAAATTTTTTGGCTGAAACTTTCGATATTATTTTATTTAGATCTTCAAAACTATGGGCTTTAGCAAATATGTAGTGTTTGGTACATTTTATAGAGATTTAATTAATTTAAATGGTAGTAATAAAAATCATTGAATTTTCAGCTTTGCTTTAATAATATTTAAAAAAGGAAAATTACATAATTTATCTATTCATAAAATACAAACAGAACAATTCTATGGTTGTTCAATTTGGGGTTTGTTTGTGTTTTATAGTTTTTGCATTATTATTTTACGTTGTCAACTTATGATAGATCAATATCATACCAAAACTTTTATCAATAACCAAAATTGTATTTTCTTTTAATTCTGGTGAATTGATGTCGTGGATTGTTTTTTAATTACAAATACCGGCATTAGGTTTAATGAAATTTCGAAAAATGTCAAAAGGATTAAATGCAGTTCTTGTGTAGGCTATTGTGCTATGGATTTAAAACTCTTTTTAAAAGAATTTTAACAAAGCTTAAATTGTTTATCATTAATTCAATCATGTGGTTTACTGCAACTTTTCCCTTCTTCAAAACTGTTAAATGTCGGTGTTTTCACGTTTGAGCGTGAGCGAGTGACGCGTGAAATGCGAAATGAGCATGCAAATTACCTAAATAGGCTTTTAATTAAATAGCCGTTGTTATTGAAAGCGTTGGAAAGTGCGTGAGTGGCGGTGGAAGTGAAGTGTTTGCTATATTATTTAAGAACACCGGTACACACACAATTGAACCAGCCCCAATTCTCCCACCATGTTGCTCGCCTGCCATACACAGAGCTTTTTTCGATCGGAAAATGAAGGATATCGATCGCCGGGTGAAAATCAAATATCTTCCTCACACTTTGTTCGCTCATCCTCTCACCACCGTGCATGGATAAAAACTTAATAAAAGACGAAAGACGGTCAACGGTCACTTCGCAATATCATTTTTTATTTTTCTCTCTCTCTCTCTCTCTCTCTTCCTAGATTTTTACTTTTTAAAGAATAAGAAAAATGTGTGATGGACATATTTTTTATTGTTATTTAAATCAGGTCCGCCATTTTACAATTTTTATTTTTTATGTCGAACATTCTTTTTGCTTATTTGAAATTTTCTTTTATGCGATAGTAGTTTACGTCTTCTGCTGATTTTACGTCTTTTATTAGTGGGTGTGGCTATGAAAAGTTGGTTAGAAACGTTTATTGACTATCATATCATCGGTATTGTTATTTCACGTAGGATACAACTTTGTTTTATGTTAGCGCATTTGCAGCCCTCGGTTGAAACAACCCGTCGTATTAAATGTTCTATTTGGAACAAAATTTGTTTCTTTATGTACTTTTATACTGGAAAAACAAATTTTGTGTTTTTCGTTGGGTTTTTTTTTTTTTGTTAGTTTTATATTTTTCTAACGCGTTTCGGCGGAACAAAATATAAAGCGTTAACTCGAAACTGTACTTAAATTATATTGGTTGGCTAGCTCTTTACGTGATTTCTCGTATTTTCCGTACATTCCGGAAGCAGTTAAAATAAATGTAACTTTGAATGAAGGCGATAGTAATTAAAAGGGAAAAATTGAGTGTGTGGAAACTGTAAGTTCGTTTAAGGTTCAAGTCAACTTTAATTTAAGGTGATGTGGGACGTTATTTCGAATCCTGATCAAAACTCCAGGGAATGTTACACTGGGAAAAGGCTTTTTATTTTATTTTTGTCAAACTGTTTTTTTTTTTTTTGTTGAAAAATTTAAACTAGAAGATGTTAAAGTGATGACTATGGTATAAATAACCTTAGATGTTTTTTTGTGTGTGTACGAGTATGTCGGATTTGATTTCAGAAGGTTTAAGATTTACATTATTTATTAGGTTTTTTTTTTTTTTTTGATAAAAACCATTGCAATATACTCGTATTAAGTTTTTTATATTGCCCAAAAGAGATAATGGGAAAAAGAGGTTATTTGATATTTTTTGTTCAATAAGATTTTAAATAAGTGCGAAATAATCTTTAACAATGAAAAGTATCTAATCTCGTCACTGTCTTCTATCGCAAAAAAAAAAAAGTTGATACTTTAAATGGTGGAGCGCTTAAAGGTGAAATTGTGATTGAGAATGTAACTTTAATTTAAAATGAGATTAGAAATAGAAAGTTAACTGAAAAAGAATCAACTATTTATTCAATTTTAGCTTTAAATTAAACCGTTGTCAAATTCTGTATTTACCGTACGGCTTTAGACGAGGAAAGAAAAAAAAATTAGTCTGGTAATTAATTAAGGTAGATTAAATGAAAAGCATTCCAAATTTTTTTAATTACCGGTACCGGTATTTTTAAATTAAATTTTTTTTTTACCAATTTAAAGGCATGCAATAAGCAGATCACTATATTTTTATGGTTTTTGAATTAAAGGGAAGGTGTACTTTATAAATACATTTACTGTGAATAGATTCTTAGTCGACTAGAGCAAAAGTTATGGGTTTAAGGTTTTAATGTTATTCCCACAAATAGTACCACTTTTTTCGTTAATTTAATGGCTCAGGGGTACAAGAAAGAATTTTCCAATTTGATATTAGAAATTACAGTATAATTTTAGTAAGCCTACTGCATTTATTAATTCCGTTTGGTTCAAAAATGAGGCAGAGTCAAAATTTAAATGTTCACTCTGGTTTATATAAAGTGTCCGTAAAGATAAAGTATAGTTTTGAAAAATTAATAACTATGTCAATTTTTAAGGAAAATCGATTTTT
>JAQGAZ010003454.1:0-11706 GCA_034692225.1 Polydesmus complanatus
TAAAAAGATTTACACTGTTTTACTGTGAAAAGATTTACAATAAAAAGATTTACACTGTTTTACTGTGAAAAGATTTAGAATATAAAGATTTACACTGTTTTACTGTGAAAAGATTTAGAATATAAAGATTTACACTGTTTTACAGAGAAGAGATTTGCAATAAAGAGATTTACATTTCAAGTGACGAGTGGGGGGGGGGGGGTGGAGAGTGAGTGACGTTGACTTCGCTGACGTCAGAAAAAAAACTTTTTCTGCGTTTTGATATTTCCGGAAACGAAAAGTTGGCTTAACTTCCGCTCTCTCTGGTGACGTGCGGACCAACCACTCTCATCACTCTCTCTCCCTGTCTCTCTCCCTGTGTTTCTCTCTCCTTTCATTTATTATTATTATTAGATTGGATACGTGCGAAAATTTGTTGATATAAGCGCAGATCTGCTATTTGTTTTGCTTTTGTCTCGCATTCCACAGCCGCCGCCGCCCACCCACCCACCATGCATCCCTCGCCCACCACCCACCATGCACTCTCCTCCCGTGGTGGGCGTGACGCATCCGCTGATAGCGTCAATTACGCAACGCACGCAAATCACAGAAGCAGAAATGAAGAAAAAGCGAGAAAAGGAAACAAGATGGCGACCACATCTCCATGGCGACCAACAAAATGGCGGATGCAGCCACTCGCACGCGTCGTCTTATTATGTTGAACGAATCGAAAGATTCAAAGCCGATAAAAAAATAAGATTCAAAACGGAATGGGTTTAAACTGTGAACTGATTTACAACGGATGGATTTACACTGTTTTACATCGAAAAGATTTACAATAAAAAGGTTTATACTGTTTTACTGTGAAAAGATTTAGAATATAAAGATTTACACTGTTTTACTGTGAAAAGATTGAGAATAGAAAGATTTACACTGTTTTACAGGGAAGAGATTTGCAATAAAGAGATTTACAATGTTTCACAATAAAAAGATTTACACTGTTTTGCAGGGAAAAGATTTGCAATAAAAAGATTTACACTGTTTTACTGTGAAAAGATTTAGAATATAAAGATTTACACTGTTTTACAGGGAAGAGATTTGCAATAAAGAGATTTACACTGTTTTACAATAAAAAGATTTACAATGTTTCACAATAAAAAGATTTACACTGTTTTGCAGGGAAAAGATTTGCAATAAAAAGATTTACACTGTTTTACTGTGAAAAGATTTAGAATATAAAGATTTACACTGTTTTACAGGGAAGAGATTTGCAATAAAGAGATTTACACTGTTTTGCAATAAAAAGATTTACACTGTTTTGCAGGGAAAAGATTTGCAATAAAAAGATTTACACTGTTTTACAATAAAAAGATTTACACTGTTTTGCAGGGAAAAGATTTGCAATAAAAAGATTTACTCTGTTTTACAATAAAAAGATTTACACTGTTTTACAATAAAAAGATTTACACTGTTTTACAGTGAAAAGATTTACACTGTTTTACAGTGAAAAGATTTAGAATGATTAGATAAAAGATTTCAAATGAAAAGATTTTCAAAGATTTAAACAAGATTTACAATGGAAAATTTAAAACGATAAGATTTACAAAGAAAAGATTTAAAATTATAAGATTTTCAGGGGAAAAATTTAAATTTTAAGATTTCCAGGAAAGATTTAAAATTAGATAAAAGATTTTAAATTAGATAAAAGATTTAAATTAGATTAAATGATAAGATTTACAGGGGAAAGATTTAGAATGAAAAGATTTAAAAGTGAAAAAGATTTACAGTCCAAAAAATTAAATTCGAATAATTTTCATATCCAAAAGATTCAAAGCAAATATTGCCTAATATAGTTTTCCGCGACAAGATTTAAAGATTCATAATATTATTAATAATAAAATTTCAAAGATTTCACCGAAAACAGCGATAAAGATTTTTTTTTTTAATTAAAGCGCGTTGCTGCGGCTGCCCCTTAATCACGACGTAGCGTTGAACCTAAGTCAACTTCTCCTTCGCACTCCACGCGCTGTGTCATGCGGCGCAGCTCGCTTCTATTTACACGCAGGGTTAACCGAATGAGTGTTTCAAGGGGCAGCATGGAGAGTGCGCGCGTATAAATAATACAAACTAATAGAAACCCCCATCCTCCCTCTCCATTTTCTATCCCCTTCAACACCCACCGCGCATGCGTGTCGTCACCGGAAATGAAGCGAGGCGATTGGTCTTAATGGAAATCTTTGTTTTTAATGGCTGTCCTATTGGTTTTAACGCACCCCACACCCTCCCCTTCACCACCCCACGACAAACCCCGGATGTCATCCTATTAGAGTGTGGACAGCGCAGCCGCAGATGAGATGGAATGTGCTGAGTCGCTCTTTTATTTATTTCTCCTAAGACGCAGAAGATGTGTTTGTGCGGGGGCTCAACCACATACATGTACAGGGGGATGAAGCAAAAGGGGTTGAGGGGGAGGGGGGTTAAAGAAGGGGTTGGAAGGCAGGGGGGGCTAAGGGAGGGAGGGGGTTGGAGGCGTTGAATCTATTTTTGATTGGAATCTTTTTTTTCTTCCCCCTGTAAAATTTTCCATTTTGAATCTGTTTCTGTTCATTGTGAATCTTTTACAATGTAAATCTTTCAAAAATAATTTTTTTTTCTTCTGGAAATCTTATCATCTTAGAATAATTTCTTTGTAAATCTTTTCACTCTAATTTTTTTTTTCTGCAAATCTAATTTTCTTATTTCTGTAAATTTTTTTCCTGTAAATCTTTTCACAGTAAATCTCTTATCTTTCAATCTTTTCTTGTAAATCTTTTTCTGGAAATCTTTTTATGGAAATCTTTTTATGGAAATCTTTTTATGGAAATCTTTTTATGGAAATCTTTTTCTGTAAATCTTTTTCTTTCAATCTTTTTCTTTCAATCTTTTTCTGTAAATCTTTTTCTGTAAATTTTTTTCTGTAAATCTTTTTCAGTAAATCTTTTTCTGGAAATCTCTTTTCTTTCAATCTTTTCTTGTAAATCTTTGAAGTGCAAGACTTTTCACAGCAATAAGTTCCTTTCTCCGTAAATCTTTTTCTGGAAATATTTTTCTAGAAATTTTTTTATGGAAATCTTTTCACAGTAAATCTCTTTTCTTTCAATCTTTTCTTGTAAATCTTTCTCTGGAAATCCTTCACTGGAAATCTTTTCCTTGTAAATCTTTGAAGTGCAAATCTTTTCACAGCAATAATTTCCTTTCTCCGTAAACCTTTTTTTGGAAATCTTTTTCTGGAAATCTTTTTCTAGAAATTTTTTTCTGGAAATCTTTCTCCTTAAATCTTATCTATTTCAATCGCATGAATACGCGAATGTGTGCGTGAGCCGTGTTGTTTATCGGAGGGGGTGAGGCTAGGTGGGTGGGCGGGGGATGTGACGTATGTTGTTTAAAATGAAGCCATTTCCAAACGTAATTTCGCGAGTGAAGTTAAATTTGAGAATGATTGGAATTTTCTTCTTGCTCCGCCTCCGTCGCCTCTGACGTCATCCGAGGGGAGGCGAGGGGAGTTGATGGGGGAGGGGGGGGGGTTAATTAGGCGGGAGGGAGGGTGGAAAGCGGAAGTGACGTCGTTTGTTTACGTTTTTTTTGAAAATTGATTTTTTTTACATAGAGAAAAAAAAATAAATCTGAAGATTCGATATAACGAAATTTTGTTAAAACTTCGATATAACGAATTTGCTGTGCGACATTCCAAAATGATTGTTATAACGAAATTAGGTTCTGATCGTTATAGCGAAATTATATTAAAAAAAATAAATATTTTTGTTTTAAAGAAAATTTTGGGGCCGATCGTTATAACGAAAATTGAATTAATCTTGTGTTTGATATAACGAAATGTTTGTGTACCACTATTATTGATTGATTGATTTTGTATTGATGTATTTATTTTGTTTGTCTTTGTAGGCTTGTGCTCCTCGCTACGTCTACTTTTCGTCTAACTTGAACCGACGGGAGCCAATCGGTGCCTGCTTCGTGGCCAGAAAGTCGCTCACGGACTTCCAGCCCTACTCACCCTGTAAAACCTGTAAGTCCATTTACGTTATTTTCTATTTACCATTCGCTGTCTATGTAGAGGGTGCACGTGCACACTCTTACGTAGGGTGCGTCGAAATTCATTTTCTCAAGATTCGAGAGTTTACCGCGAATGTTTCTAATTGGATGAGTTTTTTGACGTCACAAAATACGTTTTTTTTTTTTTTTTTTTGATGATCTTGTATGGTTTTATTTGTAGAACTTTTTTGTTGTTAAAAGTTCAAATTCTAAAGTAGAGAGAAAGTTAAAATCTTAAAGTTACTTCTATGAAAATTTTTCAGATTGAAGAAAAAAAAATGGAATTTTTATATTTGCGGTAAAATTTTTTAAGTTCCGGTTTTTAAAAGTGGAATTTACAGTAAGAATTAAACAGAGGAGTTTTTTAGAACTAAAAACTGGAATTTTTTTCTTATAAAGTGGATTTTTTTTTTGGAACTGACAAGAGTAATTTTTTTTTTTTTGGAATTAAAAATTAGAATTTTTTTTTTAAGGGTTGATTTTTTTGGAACTGACAAGAGTAATTTTTTTTTTGGAACTGACAAGAGTAATTTTTTGTTTGGAATTAAAAATTAAAATTTTTTTTTAAGAGTTGATTTTTTTGGAACTAAAAGAGGAATTTTTTTGGAACGAAAAATAGGAATTTTTTAAGAATTTTAAAAAGTGGAACTGTTTTTTTTATATATAAAGTGGATTGTTTTGGAACTGTAAAAGAAATTTTTTTGGAACGAAAAATAGAATTTTTTTTAAAGAATTTTAAAGTGGAGTTTTTTTTTTTTTTGTTTGTTTGTTTATAAAGTGTAAATTTTTAAAATTAAACAGTGGAACTTTTTAAGAACTTTAAAAAAGGAATTTTTTAAAACAAAAAGGTGGAATTCCTGAATTTTTTTAGATTGAAAAAGTGGAATTTTTTCAAGTCGAAAAGTAGAATTTTTGTAGAATTAAAAATTGGAACTGTTTTTTTTTTTCTTATAATGTGAATTTTTTTTTTTTGGAACTAAAAGACTAACTTTTTGGAACTAAAATGTGTAATTTTTTTTTTAACAATTGGAAAGTGGGGAATTTTTTTAAGAACTTTATAAGAGGAATTTTTTTTAGAACCGAAACATTGAAGTTTTTTCAGAACTAAAAAAGTTCAAATTTTTAAGTAAAAAAAGTGTAAAATTGGTTGATAAAGTTTAGTGCCTAAATTATTTAGAGTTGGTGTAACCCTGTACATGTGTATATTAATATTATTTTGTTGAGACGCGTGTTGTCCCGCGAGCCTACTCCTTGAGAAAGTATATTAGCGGATGATAAGTCATAATATTCCTGCGCAACGTCATCTACGCATCTAATTAGAATTGATGACGACACGAGAAAACACAACATCATTAAGTTAGGACTCACCTCACCCCCTGCCCCCCTCCTACGGCTGATGAATGGGCCAAGAGGAGGGGCTTATCCACTTCCCCTCCCCTCCACCTCTCGCGAGGTGTTTCGCTGTTGTTGTGACGTAGTTTATGGATAACGAATGGGCGCAATTAATTCCAATTTTCTCCTCCGCCATTTTTTAATTCTCTATACGTCATATTATTCCTTCGTACGTGCTGCGAACCGGAAGTGACAACCTTTAAGCCCCTCCTTCCTCTTTCTCCTCTTTTTAGGCTTATTACATTTATGTCAATTGAAGGAGGGGATTTATGGCTGCGGCTAATTACACCCACCCAACGCACACGCAGGCGCAGAAGAAGGAAGGCTCGTCTTTTAAAAGTGAATTAGTCGGCACTTCCGGTTTGATATTAAGAAGAGGAGTTTTTTGCTTTTGCTTTTGCATGCTTTTGCAAAGAGGTAAAGCGAAAATGGATTCAAAGCGACAAAATACTCAAAGCGACAAAAGATTCAAAATGAAACATATACAAAATGCGACAAAAGATTCAAAACTGCAAAGACTCTAAGTGAAAAATGTTACAAAACGACGAAAGGTTCAAAACTAGAAAAGATTCAAAGTGGAAAAAGATTCAAAGTGGAAAAAGATTCAAAGTGGAAAAAGATTCAAAGTGGAAAAAGATTCAAAGTGGAAAAAGGTTCAAAGTGAAAAAAAGATTCAAAGTGGAAAAGATTCAAAGTGAAAAAAGATTCAAAACGACAAAAAGATTCAAAACGAAAAAAGATTCAAAACGACAAAAGATTCAAAACGACCAAAGATTCAAAACGAAAAAAGATTCAAAACGAAAAAAGATTCAAACCGACAAAAGATTCAAAGTGGAAAAAGATTCAAAGTGGAAAAAGATTCAAAGTGGAAAAAGATTCAAAACGACAAAAGACTCAAAATCAAAAATTTTTTTTAAAACGACAAAAGATTCACAGCGGGATCCACTACCGTTACAGTTACAGTACAATAGTTGCGATTGGTTTTCAATGGCTGCCATTAGCCAACGTGAGCGCCCTCTACCGATTGAAAACGGCGATTGATAGTAATGAAGACCCCTCTCACTTCCCTTCAACCCCTCTCTCCGTTGTCTTTTCCCTTTCTTAATTCTCGTCTTCGCTCATCATAAATTCTATTAATCTCCTATCGCCCCCTCCCCCCACTCACCTGCGCTGGGGGGGGGGGGCGTGGGAGGGGCGGGGCGAAGGGAGGAGGGGCGTGCTAATAAAGTTGCACTTAATTAATGGCTGATCTCCGGGGAGACACATAGAGGGAGTAGTGAAAGGGGAAGGGGAGAGGGAGATGAGCATTTACATTAATCTCCATTAACTTTGCTCATCCGCTCATTATTACCTTTTTTTCTTTGCTTTGCTTTTCCGCTTTTTTCTATTTTCCGCCATTTTCCGCTCATCAGCACTTTCGCTTTTTTTTTTTTTTACTTTTGCTTATCCTACGATGTTTATGTTTTCACTTTGCATCCTTTGATTGCGAATCTGTTTCTACTTGCATCCTGCGCCCCCCTTCAAGGTCTTTTTAACATGTTCCCAGGGGGCGTTCATAAAGTTGAACGGAGGTTAAATTGTGGAACGCACCCTGTATATAACTTTATATTGGATTTGTGTTTTTTTTTTTTGCATTTGCATTTAGTTGTAATCGAAAAGTGCGGCGGAGGCAAATGTTGACATCCGATAACGCGTTCATTTTTTTCTTGTTTTCGTTTCCGGTTTCGGTGGGTGTCGGAGGGTGAAGTAAGGGGGGAGGGTGGGAGGGGTTTAATAAGACGCGGAATGTATTTCCATGTTATTTACTTAGTGAATATGATTTCGGTTACACACGATTATTGATCAAAATGTCGCTGTAATTTATTGAAGTTGTTCTCGTGTGTCATGTGATTAAAAACATATGGGAACAAAAAGTTATTATGTTTTTCCTTATCGAAAAAATATAATGAGAAAAAAAATTAGTTTAGCTAAATTAAAATAACAAGTTTTTCAATTGAGTTCGAAAAAAGAAAAAAATTCTCGTGTAAAAATCAGGAAAAGTGATCGAGCAGTGTGACCTAAGAAATCCCATTTGATCAAAAAACATCTTTATAAATTAAAAATTTCTTTGTAAATTAAAAAAAAAACCCCTATTAATTTTTAAAAAAAAATCCCTTTACCGTACTTAAAAAATCCCTATAAATTTTTTTAAAAAAAATTCTTACAAATTAAGAGGAAGCTAAAAAAACAAAATTTCAAAAAAATAAATTTGCAAAAAAAAATTTTTAAAAAAAAATTTTAAAAAAAAAAATTTAAAAAAAAATTTTTAAAAAATTTTCAAAAAAAAATTTTCAAAAAAAATTTAAAAAAAAAATTTTCGAAAAGTCAAAAAAAAAATTTTTTAATTCGTTCTTTTGATCAATATATAATAATTACTAATCCAATTTAATTTAAAAACATTGCCAACGACATAATTTTATAAAATCAAAAGAAAATTTGAATCCAAATATCCTAATAAAGAAATTTAAACGAGTAGAATAAATAAGTGGAAAATTTTGCTACTTTTTAATCTCATTAAAATCTCTTTTAAATCTAAAAAAAAATTATATTTTTTTTTCTTTGAATAAATAAATATTATTTTTTTTCAAAACAGATTTTTCTTTTTTTTATATTTTTTTTTTTTTTATGAAGAAAAAAAATCTTCATGATTATTTTTATTTAAGTAGGCCTAAATATAAAAAAAAAAATTTAATGAAAAAAAAATAAAACAACAGATTTCTTAAATCTTTTAGTTTTATCTTTAAAGAAAAAAAAAATTTAAATAAATTTTTTCTTTATAAATAAAAAGAAAAAAAAAAAGCTTTTAAAACCCGCCAAAAGTAAAACAAAAGGAGCCTATTATCCATCTTTTCCATCAACCACCGCACGTGTTAAAGGTTTGCGGGGGGGTGGTGATGTAATAGGGGAGGGGAGGGGGATAATAGGGTAAGGATGGGGGTGGTGCTCCTTTTTACAGCTGCGAAAACGCCATTTTTTTAAACATCCAATTGAGAAATCGACTTAAAAATAAACGAAAAAAAAAAAAGAAGAAAGAAAAAGTAATCGAAAATCGATTAGTTTTTGCTAAAAACACGAAACAAATGTCGATACAACCAACTCATCGATACAACGAACATTTTTACTTCCGGTTTACAATTTTTAAAAACCCGATTTTAGTAAGGTCCAATCTCATTTGAATTTTTTTGTTAAAGAGTTAATTCACTTTGAATCCTTTTTGCTTAAGAATTAATTCAATTTGAATCCTTTTGTTTGAGAATTAATTCACTTTGAATTTTTTCATTTGGATACATTTTGTTCTTTATAACGAACATTTCAGTTAAAAATTTTCGTTATACCGACTTTTGTCTTTAATTTTTTTTTCAACCGTTAGGCCTATTTTTGTCTTCCTATTTTTATTTAAAGCTAAAAATAATAATAAAAAAAAAATCTTAAGTCTAAAAAAAAAAAAAATAATAATAATAAAATAATAAAAAGATGAAGCGCGGAAAAGGATGATAAATAAATGAGAGGTGGGCGTGGCTTGAGCGGATGCTGGAGAGAGGCAGAAGGATGCTGGGAGAGATGAGATGAGATGAGATGAAGCCAAACCCAAACGCAATTAAGAAAAACGCTGCCAAAACTATTTAAATTGAATGCAAATTTAATAAAATCGCAATAAAAATATCTTTTTAAATTAATAATTAAATTAATTGCATTTAAAATTCAAATTAGTTATTAATCAATTTATGCGATGCGCCATAATATTGATAATATAAAGCGGCCCCTGAAAACCACATAGCATTTACATGGTAAACACGCAGCCCGCATAGCACGTGCTTTTCATTCTCAATCTTTTTAGCTTTTAACCCTTTTCACGTTGAATTTCACTTTGAATCCTTTTTAACTTTGAACCCTTTTGACTTTGAATCTTTTCACTTTGTCTCTCTCACTTTGAATCTTTTCTTTTTGAATCTTTTCACTTTGAATCTTTTCACTTTGAATCCTTTTGACTTTGAATCTTTTTCCACTTTGAATCTTTTTTCACTTTGAATCTTTTTCCACTTTGAATCTTTTTCCACTTTGAGTTTTTTTCCACTTTGAATCTTTTTCCACTTTGAATCTTTTTTCCACTTTGAATCTTTTTCCACTTTGAATCTTTTTTCCACTTTGAATCTTTTTCCACTTTGAATCTTTTTCCACTTTGAACCTTTTCACTTTGAATCTTTTTTCACTTTGAATCTTTTTCCACTTTGAATCTTTTTCTTCTTTAAATCTATATACCTTTTTTAATAATTACACTTTTAATTTGAGTTAAATCGTAAGCATAAGCGTGAAATGCGCGTGACAACCGCAAAATGAAAGCTGTTGGATTTGAAGAAAAGGGTGGAAAAAAATTCTTTCTAACAGAAGACGGAAGTTAATTCGTTGAGATTTAGCAGGTGCTTAGTGCGCATGAGCGAAGTGCGGCACAGATTTAACTAATCATTTGTTTCATTTAACCACAGTTTCCGCTTCCTTCTCTCCTTCCTTCGTCCTCCTCCTCCTCTTCATCTTACAAATCAACGATTAAAAGATTTGCTCGCTCATAGGAAAAACAAAAAATAAAAAAAGGATGCTGTGAATTATCAGCTCAACTTCCGGTGAATTACATCTTTAAATCGAAGGAGAAAAGCTCTGACCAGTAGGACTCCACTTTGAATCTTCCAAACGCAATTAAAGATTCAAACTGAACTTATCAATCTGAATATATTCAAAGTGAACAGATTTAAAATGGAGTACTTTTTGAACAGCCCCTGAATAATTCTATGCAAAGCCAGTTCCATGTGTGTTAGTGGTTGCAGAGGGAGGGAGGAGAGGGAGGGGATAGATGGAGTTAAATGAGGCTGGAGGGGGAGGGGGGGATAAAATGATGTTGTGACATGAGCAATGACGTCATGATGCGGCTGGAGCAACGTCACAAGAAAACTCCATTAACGGATTAAAATCAAAGATGAAAGATGAAAAAAAAAAAGAATAGAAACTTAGTGAGAATTAAGCTTTTCTTAAAGAAAGAAAAAAGTTGACTTCGATATAGCGAAATTCCAGGAGCAAATATGTTTCTGCTTTCTTATAATGAGACCTTTAAATTGCTCTAAATGAGAGCGAACAGAATGATGGAGATGGAGAAGATGGAGATACAAAAGCAATGGCTGTTTAGAGCCCAGAATGAAGATGTAAACAATAGAAATATGTAAAGCAGTAGAGAGAGAGAGAGAAAATGATAGAAAAAGTTTCAAAAAATGGAGATGAAGAGATCACACATTGATGAAGCACGACAATGGAGAATCAAGCAGATGAAGATGGTGAAATGGAAAGATGAAGATGAATAAGAACGCATCGATGTATGGACAGAATGATGGAGATAGAAAGACAAAATGATGCTGGAAAGTAGGGACAGAAGGATGAAGATGAGGGGGGAATGAACGAATTTAAGCAGATAAAGAATCAATGATGAAATTAGAGAAGCAGAGTGATGAAAGAAAAAAGAAAGCAGAAAAGTGAATGAAGAAGATGGATGAAAACACATGGATGGAGAGACAGAATGATAAAAAGGTGAAAGACAAATTTAAATAGAATTCGAATAACTGATAAAGATGATGAGAAACAGATGGAAATACTAATTGATGAAGATGATGGAAAACCAGAAAGTTGGAAATAGAAAAAATACCACATGGATGAAAATACAGAATGATGTAAAAGAGAAAATGGAAGAATGGAGGACAAGAAATAAGGAAGATGAAAAAATGGAATGAAAAAGATACGTTTTTGAAGATAAAGCAGAAGGATGGAAAAGAAGGATGGAACAGAAGGATTGAGATGAAGAAAACCCAGCAATGTTGATAGGAAGCACATCGATGAAGGTGGGAAACACATTGATGGAGATGGAAAACACATTGATGAAGGTGTGAAACACATTGATGGAGATGGCAAACACATTGATGGATATAGAAAACACAGCGATGAAGGTGGGAAACACATTGATGGATATAGAAAACACAGCGATGAAGGTAGGAAACACATCGATGAAGATGGGAAACACAGCGATGAAGATGGGAAACACAGTGATGGATATAGAAAACACAGCGATGAAAGTGGAAACACAGCGACGAAGATCGGAAATGCATTGATGGATGTGGAAAACACATAGATGGAAATGGGAAACACATTGATGGATATAGAAAACACAGCGAT
>JAQGAZ010003455.1:0-11705 GCA_034692225.1 Polydesmus complanatus
CAGCTAGATATAAAATCTCGACTCGGTTTTGACTGAGGAAAAACTTAAATTTATTTTTATACCAACCCACATTTCACTATCAAACATTTGTCATGCACTTATTTCTGATTCTGGAAGTGACAATAGCAGTAAAACAATTTCATTTTCTATAAATTTGAGCTCTTTTCGCCTCAAAAACAATCAATTAAATGGAACTTTCAAAATTTAATTCTAAAGCGTTGTTTTATTTTTTACTTTAAAGTAAACGTATTTTATTTCAATCGTTTTAAAAAATTGCTTTAAATTTAATTTATGAAGCGCACATTCAAGCTGGAATATAGTGCTGGTCTAGACAAGGTTCAATATACCATCCACAAAAAAAAAAGTAAAATGCAGTATTTGAAACTTTTCCGATATTTTTTAAAAATAAATAGATATGAGATACTGTAAATAGATAATTATAATACTGTAATTCAGAAAATATAAATTCTACTGTAAACTCATATTTGTAGATAAGGGTAATATTACGTTGCTTATTTTTTTTTTTGTATTGAATGTAATGCTTATTCAATATTCCTATTTATGATAAAAAGGAGTTTTTAAAAGATTATTTTTTCAAAAAAAATTATTTTTTAAACTTAAAATGTTTTCATATTTGTATTAGAAATGTTTATTTCAATAATAAGACAACATATTTTTAGTATTTTTTAGCAACGACCAATACATTAAAATACTTTGTTTACCTCTTTTATTTAAGTTTCTAACAATTTTATTGATTCTATCCGTTGTTTGAATGCGTGGGGAAGGAAGGAATAGCGGAGTTAAATCAGATGTTGAAGAAAAAAAGTTTGCTTTTTATGTGAAACGTGCTCATCTTCATTATCTTTCTCTTTTTTTTAAAGAGAGAAAGTTTTGTAAATCCGACTGCTGTACTTAAGAACTTCCGCATCTTTATAACAGCATAATTATCTTCTTTTCCCTTTCTACATTATTTTCAACTTAGTATTCAGTCTTTGAGTTAAGTAGAAAATTTTATGCATTGTAAGCTAAATACGGTACTTAATTATACCGTGTTTTTATTCCCTCGCATAGACTTTTTCCGAGAAACCTAACATTGTGAATTTCGATCGGTGCTCCTCAAATAATCTCAATTTTTTTTTTTTCATCTTTTTTTAATAATAATAAAAAAAAATTACTCTGATTTGCCAGTAATTTGTCGGCTAAACTGACGAAAAAAAATTATCAGAGTTTTATTTTATGATCAAGTTCGATTTCACAGATTTTTTTTTTTTTTCAATTTTTGTTATACAAAAATGAATTGTGATAAAAAAATATTTTTTAGAATGAATGAATGAGTGTGAGGGAAGTGGGGAGGGGGGGAATAGGGATGGGTTGATTATGCCGACTACGACTGCTTTTCCTAACTCTACCTATGCAAGATTTAAATGGGTGATGTTTGTCTAACCATAAGAAGAGACATGGCTCGGAGTTTGTTTTCATAACGAAAACTCCTAAGTGCAATGATAGCAGAGTACGCGGGATCGAAATGCCAACTCAAAATGATTGTTAATGATGCGTGAGCGTAAGAAACTTCTTAGTTTTTGTGTATCTTATGTAAATGTTATGTTTACATCTGACACCGAGCAAATTATCGATATCTTGACATTTTTCCATCGTTGAAGTTTATTTTTGTTGCGCATCTCCACCTTTAGACAACAAACACTGACGACATAGCCACACCTACTTAACTTTTACGACGCTCAAGATGTTGTATGTGTGTTTTTTGTTTTTTTTTAGCTTATTTGTAGTTGAAAAGTGAATAGCACATTACGCTATTTTTATTATTTTATTCAAAAAATCCGCTTTTTATTTATTTTATTTCGACAAAAACGGTGTTATTTAATTCTTTAATATTTTTAGTAAATTTGTGCGGAGGTTTTCAATGTAAACAAAGTTTTGCACTGATTTAAAAGGATGTTTACTCGAAGCATCTTGCTTGAAGCAACTCCTGTTTGTAGTTTGCGTGGAATGCATCGCTGCATTCATTGATTGCCTTATTAACTGCTACTCTAGAAAGTGCGCATTAAAATTGCATTTTTAAAATTGTAGCTGAATTATATTTATAGTTGATTTTGTCATAATATTTACTAGAATAGAATTGATTTTTATACAGTACCGTATGTATTTATATAGAAAAAAATTATTGCAAATTATGAAATGTTTTATTGGGTTTTGGAATAGGCCATTCAAATTCTATATCTTTCATATACAGTAATTATAGGAATGCACTTTATATTTACTTAGTAATATTGTATTTTTATTTAAATTTGCATTCATTCTATTTTTTTGAATTGTGTTTAAAAATGGCCTATTTTTAGCTTACTCTTAATTATTTAGAAACTAACCTAAGCCTAGTAATAAAAGTGAATGAGTCAACATATTTTATTAAGAGCATGACATTTACATTATTAAATGGATTGAAATATATAAATTATTATTTGCGTTTTAAAAAAAAAACATAAATTATTGAATTATTTGACATGCAGTAGTTTGTTATTAATTCATATTTTTAAACCACATTTTTATCGATTTAACCGCACTAGTACACGTCAACCTTTGCTAAGTTTGTTGTATTTTTTTTTTTTTTTATTAAATTAGTAACTATTAGGGAATAAGTGTTTACAAATAGTACGCGCTTTTCTAAAAGCTGTAAGCACTAATTTCAAATCATTTTCACGTGACCCGTGATGATCCGAAATGGATTACGGGTCTTTTCGAAATTGTTATTTGACCGGAACATTTTTCTTACGTTCCCAACTCCTCTATTCTATATTTTACACTTTAATATCAATAGTAAAAATATTTGTTCTACCTAAACAGCTTCTGATATTGATTACGTCGAACCGTGTGTGGCTCTCTAAAACATCGTTGCATCGTGAGTAGAGTTGAGAAAAGAGAATTACCGTACGAGGAAAGGTGTACGTACCCGACGCGCGTTCTCCCGAATATCTTTTAACGCTGCATATGATTACATTAACGATTTACGCCGCGTCTTTCTCGGTGTTTGTTGCTCCACTTCTCATTATGAAAATAATGTATTAAATAATTATTTAATGAAGCCTTTTTCTCAGCGCAAGAACTTGCGGCGGAAGCTTTTGTTGAAATTTGGAAGCGGTTCTTCCTGGCTCGAGCTAATTTCGCGGTTCTTCGTTTGAACCCAGCTTTATTTGCTTTGTACTGCGTGACCTATATTTAATTTACACTTATACGGTTAAACTTTACGTAGATAAATGTACCGTAACGACGTAATAAAATAAATCTTTCGACGTCATATTTGGAGCTTTCTATATATAAAAAAAAAAAATACAAGTCATATAGCTTTTAATAAAAATTTAATGAAGAAAATATTGATATATTAACGGAAGAGGGGAAAATATCTCTAGTAAGACGATATTTACTTTGAAAAATATCAAATTAAATACCACTTACTAAAAATGTATGCGTCGTTGAATTAATTTAAACAATTGGAAATATTAAAACGGTGTGTTCAAGCGGAATTACACATGTTATTGCTATAATTACGGTATATTGAGCTTTGCACAATTTATTTTTAATGAATTTGTTTTTAAAAAAATGTTTTAATAACTCTTAGTAATGCTTGAAATCTTTTACTGCATTGCTATGATTAAAAAAAAAAGTCAATTATGTTACACTGTAAATGCAAACAATTCTAAAGGGTATAATAAAAATATGAAATCAATACATGATTTTATGCAAAGTATAAAAATAAAACAGTAAAATAATTATTACTGTAGTACAGTTTTAAGATATTATTTACCCGTTATTAGACCAAGTATCAATTATTAATAAAAATTTATAATTGAGATATTTTTTTATATATTTTTAATAATCATGCGCAAAAAATTGGATTTAAGCAACTACTTTACAGCACTCGCTTAAGTCGGTTGCTTAGCAACCGCTATGCTTTAAATCAAAGTTAATGATATAATGTTGGCAAAAACAACTGAAAAAAAATTAATACCAAAGTTTATAGTTACGGTATTTATTTAATAATTGAAAGATGTGGTTAGAAATTTTGGTTTTTTTTTTTTAATTTTGTTTTTGCAAAAGCAGACTCGCAATCATCGTATTAAAAAAAAAACGCAATAAATTTTGGCATTAAAGAGTTTTGAAAGCGCTTAACGACGTATTAAATGAAGCCTGAGTTCATTGATTTTCAGGTGAACACTTTAAAGTATGTGGCGCCATTATCAAGATCGATGCTCTCATTTCATTGTTGTTTATCCACCTTTCAATGGACGTATAAGCTTGCACGTTACTTGTCGTTGACATTTTAATGTACATATCAGGATTCACCTCAAGTCTTCTTTTTAGCACTTTCAAATATATACAGTTATATATAAGTTATCGGATTCGGTCACGTGGCTGTGAAACTGTCATTATATATAACTTTCTAGGAGTATAGAGCGGGGAAATCCGAGGTGTATAAAGTGAACCGAAAGGAAAATAAAACTGGTGGGGAGAAAAATGAGACATAAAGGACGAAAATTTGAAGAAGAAAATGGGGGAGGGGGGGAAATAGAGATAAAAACGCCGATTGATTTTTAAAAGCATGTGCTATCATTGTTTATTTAGGTCTTTTTTTATATAGCATTCTTTAACTTTTTCAAATGGTTTTTATTCTGCATTTATTTCGAGGTAAAGAAACAAAGAGCTACAATATTTACGAGTACAGTAGTTTTAATCCAATTTTAAGGCAAGGAATATTATTATAGAAATATTTTAAACGTGATTCCCGCAAGAAAAGAAAAAAAAAGTTGGGTAATCGAGTTTTCAAATAACGAAAACTCTTGCGTTACTAATGTAATCTGTAAATAAAAAGTTTATAACCTAAAAGTGTCAATTTTAAATGCATTTTTATTGCTTTTTATTTTAATACGACTCGTATACTATTTTAAGTGCCACCACTACCGCTAACAAGTGGCACATATTGTAGGTTTAGCTTAAAATTCAATTTATTTGAAATGAAATGAATGTTTATTACCGCTTGCCTTAGGAGATGAGTTTTGTCTAAAAAAATCAATTAGGAAACATACGATCCAAAATGCATTACTGTGCAAAAATTGTCATGTATTTTGGTAATACTTGTAATATACGAAAGTACCTGTATACAGTAAATGTATTTTGGAATTATTTTTTATTTCAATTAATGATGATATTATTTTTAATGGTATCATGAAGTACCGGTATCTGTAGGCTGAAGAATTTATTTTACTTTTTTTTTTTTTATCAAAATTTGTTTAGAAAGTGGTTTTCTTTGCCATTTTTTAAGCTATTTTTGGCTGAATAAGTTGAGCTATTCAGAATTTTACGTCGAAATTGTTCGCATATTTTAGCTTGAAAGTTTGGCTTTTTGAATTTATAGAATATTGGATATGTTCAAAAGCTTGCATTCCATTCTTGGTTTTTTTTTAGATCGCGATAGTTTTTATTTTTTTATAAAATGTATTTCGCTTTTTCACTTTATCTACTTTATTTAATCTAGCATTACTGGTTGAAAACAGTTGAGCCAAAATGCGAGTGATTATTCCTTTAAATACGCCTACGTGGTCAAGAAATTATTCAGCGTTTTTACGCAGTTACTGTACATGTATTTACTTCTTCAATGCTATTAATAGGATTTTGTTGATGAGTATATTAGAGCGGAGAATATCTAAATACTCCCCCGTTCGTGTTTTGATTAATTTCCTTGGTAACAGGTGCCTCATATATGCATGGGAGGTAAGAAAATTCCAATTTAGTGTTTAGTTTTCGGTTTTGCAACGTTTTGATAAATGATTTGCACGTAGTAAAACGTGCAGAGATTATTGCTACAAACAGTTGTACGTGTTTTTATTTATTTTTATTACCGCTTTGTGTGCTTGCTGAGTGTAAATTATCTCTAAATTATTACCGATGTAACTTAGATAAGCAACTCTACATTTTTTAATGAAGCGCAATTATTCATTCCGTTTGCAATTTCCTTTCTAATTTTTGCTTGCTACCACGTGCTTATTTCCGTTGCTTTGATTAGCGAAATACTGATAAATCATCAAACTTGCCAATTGTTGTAATTATCGCGTTTGCGTTTTTATATAATTATAATAAAGAAAAAAATTGATGCTGTAAATCATTTTGAAATTATAAGTAGTTAGCAAAAAGGGTGTTTCTAACGAGTGACAAACACGATTTAATAAATTGAGAACCTACTGTATGTAGCCTAACTATAAAAGCTTTCGCGTTTGACTTAAAAGAATTAGTTAGATTTTTTAGGCTAACTCATTAAATAGGGTAATAGGGGAAAAAGTAGGTACATTAGTCATTAGGTAATTTTATTAAGTTTTTCTTAGATTTCTGCGGCTTTTTTTTTGTTTGTTAGTAATTTTAATGCTAAAGCGTCTTTTCTCACATTATTTTTTTACCCATGTAGCATGCATACATTTTTTGAGGCAGAAAGTGAGAGCATTTTCCGAAAGAAAATAATTACTGAAATTTGGAATCCATTAATAGGATTTAATTTACGTTACACGCAATTAAGATGAAAATTAAGCGCGTCGTTTTATAAATGGTTTGATCCATATTATTTCATTCCTGAAAAGTTATAAAACCTTAAATACAGTATCGGAATCAATTAATATTTGGCAATGCGCAGGTCATACACGGGAGAGGAAATGCTCTTTTTTTTTATTAAATATATTTGCGGATAAAATTTTTAAAATTGTAATACAGTAAATAAATTTGGAAAGCCATTTTAATACGTAGATATTTTATAGAAATGTGTTTAGTTTGGAAAATTAATAAATTCACATTTTAGGTTCACTTAGTTTTATTAAACAATTCATTTGCTCAATCATTTATAACAAAATGTTGAATTTTTTTTTTTTAAATAATAATTTAAAAGTGGAAGATTCTATTACTGTTGTTTGTATTCCATGTAACTTATCAACAATAGATATACCGGTAATGATTAAAATTTATAAATTTCGGTAATTTATATTAAATTTGTATCAGCATTTTTCAGAACCGGAAATAAAAGTTTATTCCTAGTTTGGCTTAAAAAAAAAAAGATGCGGCCTTAAAGCATTATGTCGAAGTTTACCTGCTTTAGACCATAGCGTACCACCTACTCAAAAGCAAAGTGTTTTACTGATAAGAAATTGCATTACTATTCTTTATCTAAAATGCTGTGTTCTAGCTTTTATAGCTTCTGGTTCCATTATCGTCATGCCATCATCATTTTTTCTTCTCTTCGAGTCTAGTAACGGCTTTTTTGGTATTTTCTAGCTATGTGGCACAAGCATTTCTAAAAGATGCTTTTTTTTTATTTTTTTAATAAGTGAAAATGTGTATGCGTGCGCATGCGCCGTGAGATCTAAGATGAATTGTAAAAGATAAATGTGGCGGAAAATGCTCTATTGGCCCCTTTGGGAGTTGATGCTTTTTTCCTATTCTTTCATAACACTCGTTTGTCAACAATTTCTTTCTCTTGTTTTCTATTATCTCATCTCCAAACCTCACGTGGAAATAACTCGGAGGATCTTATAAAAAGCAAAATAATAAAACAGTGTTGTTGCTCCAATCAACTTAAAAAAAATTTTTTATTTTTTTATTTCTATCATTGTTTTTATATTTCAATAATAACAATTATGGAAGGTCTTTTAGGTTGTATGCTTTACAAAATTGATCGTTTCAGATTCATTTTCTTTCAAGGAAATGGCACGTGTAAGATTTTCTTGTCACTTTATCTCTTTCTCTTTCGAAATAATACTCAGTTTTCGGCGCGTGTGTCAAAACGTTTTAAAAATTTTAAAGGCAAAAGTTATTATTAAACTTTATAAGAAAAGAATTATTGTTTTTAATTTATTAATTGAGGGTTTATGCAAATCCGAATTTAAATAATCTAAAATTCATCGTATAATTTAACAAGAAATTTTAATTTTAATAAAATATGTAGCCTACTGTAGAAGTCAACTTTTTTCATTTTTTAATCAAAGTCATATCTAAAACGTATTTGCAATCTTCTCTATCTAGAGAGGAAATTTATGACAGGCTTACGATGAGCTCTTAGATGTTCACGTTGTAGTTAATTAAAGCACTTTATGACGTTTAATACAACAAGCAATCTTATACGCGGAATTATTTTTCAATTATTATAAGAACGAAGATCGGTTGTTGCGCTAATTCGCTCTTGTGTATTATCATTTTGCTGATGTGCTTGATTTCGGCGATTTTACTGAACATTTTAAGAATATTACGCGCACACTTTAAATTCTTAGATTATTATCCAAAGTCTATATACGGGATATGAATTGTAATTACGTGGGCCGTATTTATTAAACCACCCTCGGGGAAACAAAATCTTAAATTTATCAACTACATCAAAATGAACTAATATCAGACGTAATTAATTTTAAATTAGCTTAAGCGCAAACCTTAAGATTAGCTTAATCGAACAGAGATCAACCAAAAATGTACGGTCATTTTTAGTAGGAAAAAAATTCTAAGATAAAAAATACATGTACGGTACAGGGATTTTTTTATTGATCTAATAAAAATTTGTCATTTTAGCGTAATTAAAATAAAATATACTATTTTGATCATTCGAGTGATGTTGGCGCGAGCATAACTTTAAAGCTGAATTACAATTTCAATTACATTTTGCAGTACTTCATTTATTTTACATGAAACAGTAATTTAATTAACATTTTGCAATTTTATTCTATTCTGGGTACGCAAAGATTTAATTAACGTTTGAACTATTAACCTTAAATACTAAAGGCAGATACAGGTAGTTTAATTTTAATGTATAAAGCATGTCCGTATACATTTTAGATTTTTCTAATAAATTAAAAGGTTTTTTTTTTTTTTTGAATGATTGACGTCTTTAAATTAAATGCATGTACCGGTAAGGTATATTTTGTCTGGATACATTTTTGAAGTTAGTGCCAATTCTTCATTGAGTGCATTAAGTTGTTACCGGTATACCCATTAATTTGAACTGTTTTGAAGTTGCTTTTAAGAGCTTTGCTCTCATGCATTTTTAATAACAATTATGCCCAATAATTCGTGAGCTGTGGATAAGTGATCGAGATAAAAGTGACCCCTCTTATTTCCACCTGTAGTATCTTATAGGCAACTGTCGGTCTGAGTATTAATAAACTTAGCGCTAGGATGTCTACCACAAATTGACTTTCGAAAGTAGGCGATGGCGAAATCAATGCGCGGCGGCGGCTTCGTAGTTTCTAAAAGAGTTAAATGGGCTGTATCTATCGCTGTTTTCTAATTGAAAAACTGACGTATGATATATTGATTATCCGACTTTTTGTCATTATCTAGACAGTGAGAAAAGTGAGCGTCAATGTCTGATTGAGGATAGTGATAACGCACGATAGGAAATTCGATCTACTTTGTTGCTATGGAAAACTGACAGCTGAGCAATTATTGGTGAAATGTTTTTGTTAGCAATTCGCTCGAGGCTTATTTGAATTAGAGAAACCTGCTTTCGTGTGACTTCGTGATAGAGATGAGTATTGTTTACAAAAGATCCAGATTTGTCATTATTGTTCAAGCTACGCAGGTGAAAGTCAATCCGCAGGCGTTGGATTTGAATTATAAAACACGAAATGTAAAAGAAAAATAATTAGCGCGGTAGTGACAAATGATAAATTTAAATGTTTACTAAATCAAAGCACTCGTTCCATTAGCGAACGCAAAATAATTATTGATCCTGGGAACTGTTTGCTGAAATAAACTACATACTCGTAGTAAAGAAATTTTACCTGTGTATACAAATTATAATAAATTTGCATTTTATTTATGAGTGTAAAAAAGGCAAATTGATTGAGTGACCGATATCTGCGTGAGCGCTGATCAATTGTTTTTACTGAACTTTTAAATTTTGCTTTACATAATTATTTTTTCCAATCGCATCAATCTACTCGTACTTGTCACTTCTAATTAAATGACTTTTTAATCCTTGTTGAATTTCACCGATACCGGTAACTTTTATTTGTTTACTAGATTTAAGGTCAATGCCAACTCCATCCGAGATGAAATACAAATACTGTACCGGTATTAAAAATGAAATGGTCTTTAGATTTCATTTTTTACGTCAGATTTACTTCGAAAGTTTTGCATTTGCTTTGAACTTGTCTAATGTACTGTAGCTGCTGTGAGCTTAATTTTAGGTTTATTCAATAATAAACCAGCAAAAAAATATACCGTAACTGAAATTATGTGAAATATGAATAAAAAGGATTTAAGATGATCGCCGGAAAAAAAGAAAGTTTTAGTCACGTTTCAAAAAAAACTTACTGCAGATTGAGGGCAGGTCGCAAGAACTCCAGTAGGCCTATCTATTCTCTCTCCATCTTCAGCTACTTTCAAATGTAAGTTTTAAGCATTCAATGCTTTGCGTTCGTTTCTCTACAATACACGTATTTTTTTTTTTGTACCACGAAGAGTGACAAAAATATTTTATACATAATGCTCTGTAAATGGAAATCAATTTTTCTTACCCTAAAGGTCAAAAACGAAATTGTTTTTTTTTTTTTTTGATTGCAAATGCATAAAATGTTGTTCAATCAGTTCGATCATTCTTCATACTCGCTGTAAATTTTTTCAGGGATTTTATTATTTTTTTAAGTGAAACATGCTGCAATATTCCAAATTTAAAATAGCCCACAATATTTTTTTGACCTTTAATATTTCAAATTTAAAATAGCTCACCATTACCAGGAAAATATTTTTGTTTTTTATTTTCTTGACCTTTTGAAATTATTCCAGTCATATTTACTTTTTCATTTAATTTTAAGTATTTACGAGTACATTCAGTATTTGAATAACAGAGATTGTTTTACCAGTTTTTTTGTTGTTAAATGCTTAAAAGTTTTAGTGCTAAAGTGAACAAATGAGATGAAAAGAACTTCTGTATTGCCATTGTAAACAACTTTTTAAAGATCTACATAAACATTTTTATTATCGGTGTCCTGATGGGATGGAAATAGATTTCTGGGTATATTTATTCAATTGTCTACGATGCCTTTAGGTTGGCTATTTCAGGTTGCATTTCAAATGGTCGACTTTTTAAGAATTATTTATTAAACGAATAAGCATTGCGAGTTTGAAAAAGCAGCAAAGCTAAAACTTTTGGGATGGTGTTTTGTTGAAAGAAGTTTTCAAACGTTCGCAACAGTAACTACATGTATTGTGTAAGGTTTTTTTTGTTGTTGTTGTTGCAAATTGAAAGCCAAAAAGAAATACGGTCTTGCTCACACTGATCGTATCGCAAACCCCAGGAGCCTACCATTTTAGGACTTCTGTCAATGGGTTTCACGTGCTCTTTGCACTTGTAACCATACACTTTATAGTTTAGATAAAATTAAATATTCCTTAGAATACTGCAGCGCACAAATAAGTTTCTAAATATTAATTTGTTATTCTTTTGCTTGAAACAAAATATTGAAAAATTTTAATAAAATAAAATTTTATTCCGGTATTTAAATTCAAAGTTGAATTTTCAATATTAAAACTACATTACGCCAACTACAATAAATTAAATGCTGTACTGGTATTATACAAAACAATGGGGGGCTCTTTTCTCTCAGACTCACTTCTGCGATTTTAAGCAAATCATACACCCTGCATTTAAGTCTACTACGGTGGCT
>JAQGAZ010003456.1:0-11698 GCA_034692225.1 Polydesmus complanatus
TAATGTTAAAATATCGCTTGTATCCAATCTCCCACGTGGGGCATATTTCAAATAAAAAAAAAAAAAAAAAAAAAAAATTCGACGATACAGTCTTTATTACTCTTTTCTCATTGGTGAAATGCAACTTACATGCTTAAAGTGCCATCGCCAATATATAGTTGCAGTGTCATTAGTTTGTTTGCTTATCATCATTATGCTGTATTTACTTAGAAATAATAACAAAACATTTTTAAAAACAAATACAGTACAGCATAATTAAATGATTGAGTTTAATTTGACTTGCTTAATATTATTGTTGTGAAAACTTATGCGTGTCTTCTATAACGCTGGGTATAAATATGCCGTTTTGGATTATGCCAACTGATCACATAGACGCTCTAATTATGACTGAAAGACATAATAAATAGAGAGCCAAAAGACTTGTGTTTTCCCTATAAAACGCAAAAATCTTAATCAAAATACTTTCTAACTAAACCCAAATAAATTTAAAAATTAAATTGGCGCTTTTAAAGATTAAATCTAAAAATCGAAAGCAAAATGTTGAAGTTGTCAAAACTAAATTTAAGTCTACTGAAGTTGACACAATTTCTACGCATGGAGAATTCAAGCAAATTGAAAACTAAAATTACAGTACAATGTACACAGTACAACGAGGGAAAACGAGTAAAGGGTCTTCAATTGAAGGGGCATCAAGTTTCTGGTTTTTACCCCTCCAACTGGTTTTTCTAAAACCGTTCACCGATGACCTCAACTACAATCACGTACAAAGCAAAAGTTTCCCTAAAAAAAAAAGTCATAGGGAAAGGAATTTCCCAATTACCCCTTTGACCATGAAACGCGATTGGTGGTCCTCTAGTCCCCTTATTTAGTGTAATTACGACCAAAACGCTCCACATAAAAGCAACAAGTATTTTTCGTACAACTGCAGATTTCAAGTTTAAGCGCAAGGTACCGTTAGGAAGATGTTTGACGCTTTGGGAGCCTTAAAAGGTCTAGTAGTGCGGGTGAAAGAGTTGCATATTGATAATGGTGTATTCCGACTGCATTATCAATTTACTTTCATAATTCTGTTGGCGTTTAGTATATTAGTGACCAGTAAACAGTACATAGGTGATCCAATCGATTGCACATCACCGAGTTCAACTATCCGAGAAAATTTAATCGACCAATATTGTTGGGTTTCGTCTACTCACACGGTGCCTAACGCCTGCCATAAGAAAGTAGGGGTTGACGTCATTTACCCTTGCGTGGACAAGCTCGTGCCTGGAGAGGAAGTCACCGCGCACCAGTACTATCAATGGGTGTCGTTTGTATTGTTTTTGCAAGCCATCATGTTTTACTTTCCACATTACGTGTGGAAAATTTGGGAAAGTGGACGCTTGAAAGCTTTGACAATGGATTTGCAAGGCCCATTGGTCGGGGAAGACGTTAAAAAACAACGGATCGCCGCTTTAACAGCATATTTCAAAGTTTCTTTACATCGTCACAATTTCTACGCCTACCGTTACTTTTTCTGTGAGTTGCTCAACTTTGCGAATGTCATCGGGCAAATGTTTTTGACAAACAAATTCCTCGGTGGAACATTTCTCAATTATGGTACACAAGTCGTTCAATTCACTCAGCTAGACCAGATCCATCGCACCGATCCCATGATTGTCGTCTTTCCAAGAGTCACCAAATGCACGTTCTATACTGTTGGCGCTTCAGGAAATCCTCAAAACCATGATGCAGTTTGTGTCCTACCAATTAACATTATCAACGAGAAGATTTACATAGTTTTGTGGTTTTGGTTCATCATTTTAGCTACCATTTCCGGCTTAGCAATTGTTTACCGATTGGTAACTATATTTTCTTCGTATATTCGATACCGTTTACTCAAAGCAAGAGCCACCTCCACTCAATCTCGAGTCGTGATGCGAGTTTCCAAACGAATTCAATTTGGAGATTGGTTTCTTCTGTATTTATTGTCGCAAAATATGAATAGCTACATCTTTCGCGATGTAGCAGATGTAATAAGTGAACAATTAGACGGATACAAGGAAAATACTTCAGAAGCTACGGAACTCTCTTTGTAATAACATGCAATAAAATGTTACATTTATTTTTGTATTACAGTGGGAATAAAGTCATTTTATCATTTATTTATATTTTATCGTATTTTAGTGGTTATACAGTATTTATATATTATATTATTATTATAATATCAGAATTTTGAAGTTTGTATTTTAACAAATGCGGTAAGCATTCGTTAAATATCATAAACAAACTCATTTTATTATCGGTTTACCAATTAAAAATACGGTATCGTTTCTTAACACTGGAAAGTCAAGTTTGCACGCGTCGGTGAAGATTTTGTTTTTCGAACAACTAGCTAAGAATTAAAAAAAAAATTAGTATTGTATGCAGTGTTGTACTGTACACTCTGTTATCCCCATGCCTCTCCCCTATCCATCTGAGTTGGTTGGTCAAGATAAGACAGCCAAAAATCAAATAAAAAAAGATAAACAATAATTATTATTCCCATTGGAATTTGAGTCACTTTTCCTAATTGCAGATTTGCAAGATAAAGTTTATTACTTTAATGAGAGAGAAAGAAAAAAAAAGATTTTTGGTGTAATAATTATTTTATTGAAGTAAAAATGATGATAGAATTATTAAAATTGCGTTACGCATACACTAACGAAAAAAATATCACATTAATATATACTAATATTAAAATCAATTACTGTACATGTAAACGTGTGCATTATTTACTAGCAATATAATTTTATACTAGGTTTTTTTAGGATTTTTATTATTTATTTCAATAGCAGTATTTTTTGCTTAAAACTATATTTAATTATCAATGTTTCATAATTTTTTAGCTGTTTTTAAATTCTTGTTAATCCATTTATTCCAATTTGCTAAAAAAAAAATATTATATTTGACTAACCTTTAAAAAATAATGATAGGCACATTAAATACAATAGTTGCTTGCTTTTTCTGCAAAAATAATATATTCCTAAATTAATATTATTGTATTTGCATTACTTTCATTTTTTGCATGGTTGAATGCATTTATTCTATAATTTATTATTCAAAATTTTAATTAAAAGTGAATGTTATCTAATAGGTAGAGTTTATTGTAATTTATTGTAACAAATTATGTCGTTTATTTGATATTTAATGGCCATAAAACGTTTTGTTTTATAAAAAAAACTTTTTAAATATAAGTGCTTAAAAATAAAATTCAAATATTTCGAAAATACACTTAAATTAATTTAAGCTCTTTTTGAATACAAGCAATGGGAAATCTTAAGTTAATTTGTGTCTTTCTCTTACTTAGTTTTGCTATCAATTTATCATTGTGCAATAGTAATAATGAGGATAAAACCTTGGCAAAGTGAGTAAATATTAATTAAGCAAAGATGAATAATATTAAGTCGATGATAACAATTTTGCTTTTAGACGTAGTCCTCATCTCTTTCACTTTCATCCCCATCACCATCGCCACCACCATCATCATCATGATTATCATTATGCCCCACCCCCACATTATCCCTACCCACCTCCTGTTTATCCCCCACCAGCTTATCCTCCTCTCCCTCCTCCAGGTCCTCCAAGCGCTCCCGAAGAGACGCAACAAAATGTCAACCAACAAGTGCAAATTGAATAACAGATTCTTATATTTCATTAACGATCGACGACTTTACTACAGTATTTACAAATTTGTAATTTTCTAACACTTTATGGGTTATTAAAATCACTTGTAACAAGAAAATGATAAAATCTAGGCTCTTTTTAAGGATTTATTTGCTAACATAATATATTCTTATTTAGTTTACTTGCTAGTGGCAATATTGTTTTTATTGTTTTATTGAATAATTTTTAAATTGATATTAATTTTTTTTTTAAAAAACTAAGTTTGATTAGTTTTTAAAATTGACTTGTTTCTATTTTACGTCTTTTCTCTTCTTAAAAATGTTTTGCAATTATCGGTATGAATGCAATGTTTATTTTAACTGTAAAAATATGAAAAACGCCGGCCTTTTCCCCCATTTACTCCCAGTACTATTTTTGCTAACCTGCAGTGGCGCATTTGGGATTGTTTTTTTTTTTTTTTTTTTTTGGTAGGGGCATTCAAAAAAGATTGATCTTTTAAGAATTGAAAGACACTTAAACGACCCTATTGCGAAATAATGGACATGTTATTCAAATTATTTGAGAAATTTTTAAGAATAATTAAGAAATGTTTTTAGTTTGCACTCTAGACGGCCACCTGATTCACCTCTAATGGTAAAAACACTCTGCCCACGAACGTTTGAGTACCGGGTATTGGCGCATACATAATAAATCATATTCACTAATAAGTAAACGTTTTAAAATTTAAATTTATTGATATTTCTTTTTTAATTTTTTTTTTTTTTAGCATTTTAATTGTTGTTAAACACTTGTTGTCCTATTAAGCAGCACTAGCCAATTAAAAAATACACTGCTTAATTTTACACCATAAAATACTATTTTATAAATAAATAATGATTTGCAGCTGGCTTGTAATACTCAAATAATTATTTATAAAATGGAGAGAGAAAACAAAATGCGAGTAGGCTATTAATTAATTTTAAAAAAATGCAGTAGAACCTCAATTACGGTATGGAAATTTCGGCTATCCTTGTCATGTTTTTGATATTTTAATTATTTTTTTTTTGTACATGTACAAGTATTTTTTTAAGAAATGTAAAATGCAAACGATTTTTTTTTTAAAGATATATTACAATTGTTATGTTTTATACTGTATTTGATATTGTATACAGTTCATACTATATAGCCAATAGGCATACCGGTACTGTTTTGATTAACTATGAAAAAAATTTCAACCAAAAGAAGATTTGTTCGATATTGTTTGTTTTTCATCATGTTATGTATAAACCTTCAAATTATCCGAATTTTTGGATATTTGAAGGAAGCTCGGTGCTACTGCTATTTTGTTTAATGTCTAGAATTATGGTAGTAGGCCTATACACATATTTTTAATCTATTTTTGCTTTATATTTTTTTGTAGGCGCAACCCGTGTTTCTTTTTGTTTCGAAAATTTTTTATACCGCCCAGGCGACACCACCACCACCATCAGTCGGCTCCAGAACCATATCCGGTACCATACCCACCATACCAACCATCACCATATGATTGGCAATCTCAATATCCTTCAGCAACAAAAGTATCAAACGTACAAGATGTGACTCAACTTGTGATCGCGTAGGTTATAAATAAAATTGTAATAACTATGCGAGCAGGCATTACATGCTCGTATAATTATTTCAGAAATTATCGATTAGCGGGCAACTCTTTATAAAAAAACACTTTTGTTAGCACTAAATAAATTAATAACTTATTTATAAATATTATAATACTTGTTATTGATAGAACAATATTTTCATTTAAGGCGCTAATCGATAGTATCATTATTTTTTATATTAAAAAATTGTTGAAAGTACTTTAAAATGCATCCATTTTTAGTGAATTAGAATGAAAATTCATTGGTTAAACAACCGCCTGTTGAAAATAATCGACTTCGTCTAACTGCCAATCACTAACTTAACCAATCGAAAATATCAAACCACTAGCCAAACTGTTTGGTCTTTTATTAAATAATTCAACAACAAATGTGTAACGAAAACTACTAAAAATCATAATTAGATAAATAGCCTATTTGAACTTAATATTATTAATTTGTTAAAATTGTGGACAATAATTTGTCGATTACAATACCGGTAATAATAACTATTGTTGTTTGATATTCTAACTTGTTAATTTATTTTTATGTAACTTGTCGTAACATCCGAAATATATCTTAAATAAATAACACGTCATTGAAATGATGGATTTTTACCACACAAAACATTTCATTTTTTTTAAAAGGCAAAATGGTTAATTTTACTAATACTGTAATACAAATTATAAAAATTCTCATTATTTTGTCAAAAAAGAGACAAATTTGACATTTTTTCCAACACTACTATTTTTTGCCTACAATGTTTTGCCCATGAGTAGCGAAACAATTACGCGCCTCCGGTTTTATATTGTAATGAAAATTAGACATTTCGTCGAAACCTCCAATACCACTTTTTTTTAAAATATGAAGTCACTACAAAGAGGCACATGATAAAGGAGGTCACCGAAAAAGATGTAGTGTTACTCCTTTATCGCGTGAGCCTCTTTGTGGTGACTTGGTTTACAAAAACAATAAAACCTGATTCACATTTCGTAAACTTTTTAAATTTAATCATTTGGTTGATGTTTTTAAATTAAAATTTATAAGTAAATTATAATTTAAAATGATAATTATTTTTAAAATATAATTAAATATTGTAATTATAGAATCTGAAATTTTAATTTTGAAACGATTGGCGTATCGGGTTTTAGCAATAACTGCCGGTGGTATGCAAATGGCGGATACGGTAATATGGAATGTTGTTAGTTTATCGCGTTTCTCATAATTATAATTTTTATTTCAATTTTAAAGTGAAAGTGCTATTGTTTATAAGTACATGTATTTTATCGCGAAATTGAAGAATTTAACTTCGTAGACAACTTGCCGGGGATTCCACATTACAGTATTTAACAACTTAGAAGCGAGGTATGTAATTTGAAATCGAGTCTGACCGTTTCAAACGGCCGAATTTTCACTCCCAACTCTTAACTAACTGTCTATAAGACGCATGAAATTCATCTAATTCTATAATTACATAATCATTTATTATCAAAACTTAATCAAAGAACATTTAATGTACGTTTAATTGCGTTAATAAATAATGCAAAATAACACTTGGTCGCATAACAGCTTTCCCATATGAGGCGAGCATGTTTATTTTAATCATAGCTATTTACGTATGCACTGTATTCAATAACATGGTAACAGTACTAGTGATGTGAATCTCTTTTTGTGACATAACTTACATGTAATTCAAATGTTAAATCTTGGGGTAAATACTGTGCAGTAATTTAAATATGACGCATAGAATTATTATTGTAACATTATTTATGTGATTCAAGATATTATGGTACCGGTATTAACAGTTATACGGTAATATTAATCATAATTGTACACAGACAACGAGTTTTGAAAGTGAAAATTTGAGGAATTCAAAACGAAATCTGGTTTTTTTTGGTACAATGTCATGTACTGTTCTCTTTGCTGGCACGCACGCTTGAAATCGAAAGAAATCGATAGTATCGCCAAAGATTTTAATAATCGATTTCCGCGTTCTAAGACATTCTACAAGGACATTTTATTTTTGCACTATTTAATGGTACAATCGATGTTATCGATAAATGTCGAAAATTTGCGTGCGTGCCAGCGTACCGTTTATTTAATTACCGGTACTGATTTTTTTTATTTCTGGATCTTTTTCCCCCCAAAAAAGTTTTGTTAATTTTAATAATTTAAACATTTTTTTAATGAAGTGCTTCTGTTCTTTTTTTTTTTCTTTCAGGGCATTTGTTTACTTTGTGTTCGCGTGTATTCATATCACGACGACCGCATTAGCCAGGACTGAACGGCGTGAGTTTCGTCCATATCGATGGGCCACCTACTGGTAAGATTTTTATTTTATCTATTGCGCATAAAATCCAATGGCCCCCAAAAAGTGGTTTGATGAATCTCTCGATTCGTCAGCCTACTTTCGGGGATTTTCGTTCATCGATGGATCCGGATTATAGTCTATAAGTAAAGGTATTAATTTTAAGGGGGGTTAGCCTTCGAAAGCAATACAAAGCCAGTGTCCTGCACACCCAATTTCCGCCTCACTGCCACCAACGGAAAGCAGGATGTATTGCGTAACGATGTTACTAACATTTTCAGAGGTTGCGCTTTCCAAGTTTTTCGTCTTCAAGTTGCATTCGACGTTAATTTTGCGCTATTTTTGCCATTGGTCTAATTAAGTTTAATTTTAAGTCGTTGGAAGGGGGTTTGGGAGTTTTTTTTCTCGGGAGGTTTTTTAATTACAGTAAGTTATATTAAAAAAATACGGTAATTCTTAAATTTATTTTTAAGACTTCTTTTTTATTGGTTTATTCGTGAGTGGTTTTCGGTTGGCGTCATCTCTGACGTCATAATTGTAAGGTGTTTCGCGTATCGTTGGTTAATTATTTTAAGGTTGTGTGAAATATCTTGTTGAGGGAATACACTATTTTCAACTCATGAGTAGTAAAAATAATTAGTGGGGGATCTCAGAATTGAATTGTGCTTCGGGTCTCTCAAGTACTTAATCCGCCACTGTCTACATGAAACTCATCTACAAAAACATGACCTGGGATAACACCTAGATCAAACCAATTCTTAAAATTTAAGAGAAAAATTTGAGCTCAAGGAGTTGAATTAGTTTTGCGGTTCTATTTTAAGTTACAGTATATTAGTATAGCCTACGTAAATCTTATGAATAATATTTTGGTATTAATTATTTCTTTAAAGACCATTTTTACTTCAAGGCAGCTCCCATATTTAAATGCTTGCCCAGTTGACCTGCTTTGTAAAGACGACATTTTTACACACTATCTTAATGTTATATAGCTTCAATCTCTACTTTGTAATAAAGAGTGTCATTGAATACAAAATTTCCATTTTCAATTTCTTCAGGACGAGCGATGTTAATTTTATAAAACGAATGTTCCGGAATTTCTTGTTTAATAACGCTTCGTTCTAAATTTTTTGTTGGGTCATTTCGATTTAGAATAGTAATTTTTGTTTTGTGCTTAAACAGAGAATTTAAGTTTGAATCGAACTCACCGGGTAAAAAAATGACGTAAGCTAGGAGTACTTGCTCATCGATATTATTGGCGCATCCCAGTAGGTACTGTAGATACATTTCGATTTGCACTCTGTATCCTTGAGGAGCGGTGTAGAAGTAAGGGCTTAAATGCCCTTTGACTAACATCTCTTCTTCCATCAATTTTTTCTTGTGATAATCTTTAACGTTGTCGAATAAGACTCCGTTGGAGGAATAAGCCCGTTGAGCTACTGAAGCAGGCTCCGCGTAAATTTCCAACACGACCGAATTGTTGACGTTGTAAATAGGATTTTTCATAAATTCTTTACTGGTCCAAATTAATTTGATGGTGTTCATGGCATTTTTAGCGTGATTAAAATACAACGTGTCAGACCTAATGACGTGTCTTGGCTGCGGACTTTCGCTTCGATCTTTTAAAATCAGAAATATTCGAGGGCACGAAGTTAAAATTCCATTTCCCTTGTTGGCGTCTTCGATGACGTTATAGTGAAAATCTACATCTATTCGATCGCTGGAATCTTTGCTGAATTTTAATTGGGCTTTAAACGGATATGTTTTTAGGATAAATTCTTTGCTGCTGCATTCAAAAGTTGTATGACGCATTTTATATTTTAAACTTTTTAATTTCCACGTGAAATCAGGCGAGCAGTAAAAATTTTCGTCAGTTGGGAAAAAATCTGTCATCTTAAGAAAAAAAAAATTGTATTAAATTTACAATAATTGGCCAATTTATTAAATAAGAAACTAGAGAAACTACAATATAAATATATGCCTAACCACGTTATAATGATAAAAAATAGTCAATAAATTTTTTTTTGACAAAAATTATATGAATCATGAATGAGGCATTTTGTGGACTTCAAAAAATGGAATTCCATATTCCGTTATTTTTGTCAATTTAACCGTATATGGGTCAATTTAACCGTATTTGGGGCTTGAAATAATTTAAAACTAGACAAAAATTTACATCTACCGGTAATCATAAAAATAAATTATTATTTAGATTTCACATAGGTTTATTATTATTTTTTTTTTTTGTTGAAAAATCATTATAAAAAAATAAATAGCTCATTATGTAGATTTGTTTCACTGCTAAAATTCCAAAATTGGATTTCATATTTTATCTTAAAATAAAATTAAGGTTTTAAAGATATAAATAAAGTCTATACAGTCTTGTACCTGATTTTGAGTTTGTAGTAAAGCTTTTTCCAGATGATAAAATTTTAATTTAATTTCTGCTTTTTCAAGTTCGTTAATTTTTTGTTCGTCATTTACATGTAAATGCGAAGTTCCCATTTGTTGCAAACTTTCATTACCCGCATCTGAAAAGGAACAATGTTTTAACCAATTATCTATTACTTCCCTTCGTATTTTGGTAGTAACTGTTTATGTAATAACGTATTTAAAAAAAAATTGTATTCTAATCTTTAAATTCAAACTCAGGGACTACTTTTAATTATGCTTCGTTCAATTTGCTGATTCGATGCAATTTCGTTTACTTTAGTTGTGAGATCTTCCAAGGCTACAAAAATGCATTAGTATAAAATACTGTATCATGCAATAAAAACATTATTTGCATGTAGGCCTACCTCTAACGGTTGCATATTCTTTTTCTAAATTTTCGCATACGGATCGTAAATTACTAATAGATGTTCTTATATCTGAATTTTCCTTTTCGTTTTTTAACTTTATTTCTTCGGCATCTTTTTCTAATTTGGTAACTTTGCTTTCTAATTTCATAATATTATTATATAATCCGTCAATTTTGTTGTTTATGTTAATTATGGCTTGTAGCATCTGTTAGAACAGCTAATTAAATTGATTGTCATAATATTTTTTTAAATAATAATTTTTCACTTACGGATTGTATATTGTTACGAGTTTCCATGTTATCGTAAGTTTTAGCAAGTCCAAAATCAATCGAATGCTCCTATATTAAAATGTTTGTAAAAAAAAGTATTTTACCTTAGTATTTCATCAAAAATTGATGTCAAATTTACCGCCATTTGTCCAATTAGAGTGTTTTCGTATTTTTAGGCAACTTTTTCAAATAGAAACAATCCTAGTATAATAATATTTTTGTTTCAAAATCCGTACGGTATAGTTCAGTATCGTTGTTTTTCTAAATACTGTAATATTTATAGCATTTTCAAAAATAATAGTTAAATACCCAATTGCACATAAGCTTACCTGATTGCATTCTTTAACTTTTTTTCTACAGCAATAATCGATTCGTTTTCCTAGCAACTGTCATAAATAAATTCGTCTATACGTTTTTAGAAATGACTATTTTCTCTTTAATATAATGTACTGTACTTTAAAATATTTAATTTATCAATATTGAAGCTTAATCTGTATTATTATTTTTATCTCCATTATCTTTATTAAGTTACTTTTATAGTAACTTTATCATAAAAAAAAAACTATTTTAACTATAATCTTTGAGATACGGTAAAAATCAAACGCAGCTTTAAAAACATGGAACAAATCGATATAAAAATCAGTTTTACAATACGTTTAAAAAGAATTATTATTGGTGTTGCAAAAGAGTGAAAGAAATGAAAATATTAAATTTTAAATAAATATTTATTTTACTTAATAAAGAGTGTTACAGTAAAAAGTAAAATTGAGTTTTTAGATAGTAAAATAATTCGAAAAACTCTGAAATTTAGTTAAAAGTAGATAACAGTATTACTAATGAAGAAAAAAAAAACAATATGATAATAGTTATACTAATCATAATGTTTAAGCTTTTATGAATATCATTAGAACTTGAAGGATATGTGTGTAAAATAGTTACCGTATTACCTCGCCTATAGCTGCCGGCCGTTATAATTGAAAAAGGCTTGTTTTCACAAAAATTAAACTATATGAATTTACTCGAATATACCGGCCGGCTGTTATATTCGATTATACCGGCCGGCAGTTATAA
>JAQGAZ010003457.1:0-11694 GCA_034692225.1 Polydesmus complanatus
AACCATAAAATAAGTGAAATGAGTTAACTGTTGTTAATACCTAAACAGAGCAAAGACAAGGTACTGGCAAAGATCATTTAAATAAGGATTGCCCAATGAATAAGAAATCCAAAAGTAATTATTGCAAAAGCGTTACTATTTCAACATTAATATTATGTATTTTAATCAAAACGATTAATTTTTAGAAATTGAAATGGAGGATAGAAATGTGAATATTTCTGAAAATATCACTGAAAGTGTCGATTTAAAAACCGTGGAAGAACCTGCTACGCCTAAACGCAAGAATAAGAAATCCAAAAGTAATTATTGCAAAAGCAGTTACATAATATTAGTGTTATAATAGTATTTTAATCGAAACGATTAATTTTTAGAAATTAAAATCGGGGATGAAAATATCACTGAAAGGGATGATTTAAAAAACGAGGATAAGCCTGCGACGCCTAAACGCAAGAACAAGAAATTCAAAAGTAATTATTGCAAAAGCGGTTACTGTTTGAACAATATTATTTATTTTAATCAATACGATTAATTTTTAGAAATTGAAATGGAGGATAGAAATGTGAATATTTCTGAAAATATCACTGAAAGTACCGATTTAAAAAACGTGGAAAAACCGGCGACACCAAAACGCAAAAAGCAAAAATAAATTGGAAAATATTGCCATTAAAATATTTTCTAAAATAAAAACTTACGTGATTTTATGGAAATTTATTGCCAAAATGTATGAGTTTATGCAAACTAATTGTATTGAGGGTATTCAAAGAAATAAGTTTTACACGAGGGAAATTGATTATTCCAAATTGTAATTGGAATCACGAAATTGGACCCAAACGAAGGACGCGCGCGCTGAGTACTATTCTATTCATAAACTATAACAGTTAATGAATAATACTCACAGATTACTCATACCCGCGTTATTGGGTTATATGTTTAAAAAAATAAAATTTAAAACAAAAGCTATTTTTTACGTTACCTGAATGGCAGGTAAACTTTGAAAAATGATGTTATCCAAGACCTACGTTACTACGTCGTTGCCCGAATACTTGTAAACTTAATTTAAATGTCTCTACGTCTACAGAATTAAGCGAGAGTGGCAAGATTTCCTGCATATAAAAAAGCATTTTTTTAAATATAAAGAAGTATGCACCAAGTTAAAACTTAAAAAAAAAAATTTACCTTTAATTTTAATTTGCATAATTTTTTACGAATTTTTAAATCTCTTCTTGCGCAAAGCGCCTGTCGATAAGGTCCAATATCGTCTAAAATCGTTAGTCTTTCTTTCTTTTTGGCGACGCTCATAGCGTTCAATGAAGCAGTTTTTTCCTCAAAAACCATTTTCGGTTGCGCTGAATCAGGTATATTGCCTTTTAATTTATAAAACAGAATTAGTACCGGCAATTAATTAAATTTTTTTAAATCAATTTTTATACTAGTAATTATAATCTTACCTGAATCGTTTTCACGCGATGCATAATCATCAGCCATAACCTTTTCAATACGTTCCATTAATTCAGCCCCGGCAAATTGTGAAGAAACACCAATGCGATATAGAATGCTGGCAGGAGTAAATTTCTTTAACACGCTTTCTTTATTTACTTCTGAAGGTGGTTGCGCCTTATCACGAACTAGACTTGCCCAATCAACATCAAGAGTGTCCGCAGAACCTAATAAAATGCAACCATTACATAATAAAGATATTCTTCACATATAAAAAAAAAAAAAAATTATTCGATCGCCATACTTTGTTTAACATTTTTTTCACTTTCTAGATCTTTTATATCTGGTTCTTCCATCATGGCTTCCAATTCGTCGTCGCTAATAGGATCGTATTCGCAATCGTCGAGTGCAGCTGTAACCTTTTCGTCAAAAATTGGTGGTTGGAATGAATCTACAGATTCCGTTACACTTGGTATTATATTGTCGATAATTTTCGTTGGCGGCTTTTTATCTCGTTCTAGAACAGATTCTGAAACATTTCTTAAAGGTGAAACGGGCGTCCTCGGACGGGAAACAGGAGTTCGAGGTCTTGATACAGGAGAACTAGCTTTTGATCTACAAAATATTATTTTTTTAAAAAAATGATACCAATAAAAAAATCTTTTGAAAAGAGAAAATAATAAATTTAATCACCGTGATTTATCTTTATTCAGCTCATGATATCTCCGCCGAGTTGACCGTTCAAGACTTGGATGCCTACTTGTAGTTGACTTAGATTTAATGCTATTGCTTCGATTTCGATCTCTACTTCTTTTTTCTTTTAAACTGTCTTCGAAAGAACCGCGACTATCTTCGCCTCCTTCAGATCTTTTAGAGAGTTTATGAATTTAAAAAAATCAGTAAATAATAATTATGATCCACTAACTTTGGTTTACGTAATTGCTTGTCATCTTTCAATAATAAAGACGAGCTTTCTACATTAAGTACTTCAGAAGGTACCGCGGTTATTTTTTCCTCTTTAATAACTATTGGTGACATAATTTCCACATTTGAATCTTTTACGAGCGCCGTTTCATTTTCTTCAGTTGGAATGGTTTCTGCTGACTCAGCTTGCTTGGCTGCTTTATCCTATGAACGATAGTATTGGATCTAATAAGTTATTTTCTAATAAACAACAATAGCAAAAATACCGATGTTTCTACTTTTTCTTCTTGATTTAGTAAATCCATACTATCGTCCGTCCAATCGCTAAAACTTTCAGCATTTTCACCGGAATTAGAAGGTGGTTTGTCGTTACCTATTTATAAAAAATAGCTCTTATAGAATTATTTTTTACTTTAAAAATTATTACCTTTACCTAATTTAGGTTTAATATCTTCTTTATCAGGTACAATTAATACTTTCTCTTTATCAGCAACAGTTTTTGGTTCGTTGGAAATAATCTTTTCAGCTTGCTTTTCTAATGCCGTGTGCACCGGACTGGTTTTTCGAATCTTTAACGATCTGATACTTTTTTCTGGGGTTCTCGGCCGCTTTCGCTTAGTTTCTTCAATTTTCAAGTTTTTATTTTCACTAACTAACTCCTTTAAGGGGTCAGGACGCCTTTTATTTCGATCTATATTTTTTATATCGCTTTGCTGTATTGAACTTTCTTGCTAAATTCGGAAAAGAAGTCTTCAAATCAAATTTTAAATCCCCTTAATTTAAATTTTAACATTACCTTTGAAATTTTATTCCCATCGGAAATCGTTGATCTGGCACCTTTACCCGAGTCACTTAATTGCTTTCTTTTATTAGCATCAGCAGTTCGGCTAGTTTCAGTAGATGCTCCTGCACGATTACCTCGTAAATTTTCAACAGGAGGAGGTGGTGGAGGAAGAGGAGGTGTTAAACGGCGTCTTTTCGGCAAAGAAGACTGTTCTTGAATATCCTCTCTGGCTCTTTTCCTATAGTTAAAATAAACAAAAAAATTATAATAAACAGCCAATCCCATTTTGTAAATAAAATTTACCTCTTTATTTCATCGTCGTGCCACCTATCGCCTTCTCTTAGCCGATCTGGTTCTAAAAATTATTCTCATTAATTCTTAAATAATAAAAATAAATAAAACAGTAAATTATAACCCACCCGGAACTCCTTTTAAACGATCATCTCGTGGATTTTCCCATCTATAATCATCCCTCCTTTGATCATTATGACCATAATCCATACCTAAAAAATAAATCCATTCCTTGTAATTAACGACTGATAAAAAATAAGAGTTTCGCAAATAAATCACCTTGTCGACTTCGAGGTCTCCCATCACGATCGTAAATATCAATAGGATCAGAAGGAAGAAATGGGTGGTAGGAATCTTTTCGTTGACCACGCTGACTGAGGTGATCACGATCTCGACCCCTATGATCTGGTCTATTATCGTATTCATACACGTCAGCATCATTGTAACCTCGAGCACTATAATGGCTAGTAACAATTAAAAAAAACATTAAAAAAAATTTAATATTAAAACAAATAGTTTCAGTTACTGCGATAAAGGACTCTTTCTTCTGTCTGCTGGATAAGGTAGAACGGGTTCCCTGGGATCTGGATGATCTCTTGACCACTGTCGAGGTGGAGGTAAAGATGGAGGAGTAGTAGATCTGGGAGGAGTTAAATTTCGAGAATGGTATTTTCCTGGGGCTGGCAGTGGTGGTGTTAACATACGTCGTCGATGATCTAAAATATCAGGAGGTTCGTAACGGGAATTTACTTCTTCTGGAAGTAAACGTCCTCTTCTCTCCCTTTCTAAATTTCCTCTAACTAATCTATCGTCGTTTAAGTTGCGTGCTTCAGGAGGATTCTTTAAAAAAACAACAACATATAATTCCGTAATTTCATAATTTATTTAAAACCGAATTAAAGTACCTCGGGAATATTACGTCCTGAACTATCTCTTCGTCCATGATAATCGCCAGAAACATCCATAGAAGTTCGGCTTAAATCGCGGAGTCGATCTATGATTCCTTCTCGACCTGGATGCTGACTTCCACTTGACATTCGCCTGAGCATTTTAAATAAAATAAATATTTTAACATTATTGCAAAACCCAATCAAATTTAAATTTAAGCTAACTCAGATTTTTTTCCTACGCTCCTTTCACGTCTTAAAGGCGAATGCATTCCTCTAGATTCAGTTAATCGTGCTCTTTCAATAGAATGGCTATGAGAGTCCACATCTCGTTGCCGTTTCACTTCTCTTCCACGATCAGATTCATGTTTAGCGTGAGGATTATGCATGTCCGATACGTGACTAGAGCGACTACTTTTCTGATCGTCTCTAAAACGGTCACTCTTACTAGCTTGATTCCCGTCTTTTTTACGTTCTTTCATATCTTTGGGAGATTTCTTAATGTTGGAATCAAAAGATTTTACCGCGAATTCTGAATTTGAATGGCGTCGTTCTCTGTTCATTTTAGACCTTTCGATATCGCTTAATCGAGAAGATTGAGGAGGCGGTGAAGCTGGACGCCTTAACAAGCGTTTTTCCTTAGAAACATGAGTTGAAGTGCGACTACTTTCATTCACTTTTGATACGTTAGGTGGTGTATGACGACCTCTAACGTTCGGGCTAGAAACTTTACGATTTCCATGCACATTATCCTCTGAAGGTGCTCGAGGCTTGAATTTATGCGATTCGGAAGAAGTTTTAGTTCGTGAAGACGGTTTCAGCTTTTCACCTTTATTAGGAACGTCGACGCTGCTACTATCAGAATTATGCTTCTTTTTAGGAAAAATGGATGGTTTAAGTGAACCGGTAACTGATTTATGTGATCGATTTTGAGAAGAAAGTCCTGCATTTGGACTTAAAGAACGTTCTCGAATCTTTAAGGTCTTAATAAACCATTAATTTTTAAACTGTGTATGAAAATATAAATTTCACTATTTCTCACCTCAGAATATGGATTGCCCCTGTGACTTATGTTTGAGCCTCCTTTTTTATTTTTCTCGTTAGCTCTAACTTGACTGCCGCTAAATTCAATATAATTTAAATACAATTTGCCATTTTAAAACACAGTACATATTTATTTTACCTATGTTTAGAAGAACTCGATCCCCCAAGATTTGCACGTACATCCGCAACACCACCAGATGATAATTTGGTTTTAGAAGATACGCCAGTTGTGGTTAGCTTTTTTTTCTTATCTTGATTAACTTTCGATTGTTGATCTTTACGTAAATCACCATCACTAGTTCGTGAGACTTTTTTCTTTAAATCTGATTTTTGTTCAACTTTTCCTTTTTTACTAGCTCGAATTATGTCTGTTTCCGAGTTACTGCCAGATTGCGAGCTCATCATTTTAGTTGTCCGTTTTGACATTGCTTTAGTTTTTTTGCGATTAGCATTCAAACTTGAAAATGAGCTAAAACTATTATCTTCGCCTTCGCTACTGCTTGTACTACTGCTACTGCTGGAGGAGTCGCTATTACTGCTACTACTGCTCGCGGCGCTGCTACTACTTCTGCTAGAGGAAGACGATACCTAAAAAAATTTTAATAAGTAAAATAATTTAATAATATGCTCACAATGAGCATTATACTCTTTTTTCTTCCAATCTTTCTTTTTGCATTTCCAATTCCAATTCTCGTTGAAGCTGCTTGCGTTTCCTTTCCAAAATAGATTCCTCTTGAAAATCGAGATGGCTGCGATCTGTGCGCCAATCAGCTTTTAATTTTTTAAGTTTTGTTAAAATAATAAAATATAGTCTTTAATTATACTACAAACCCTCATTCGGTTGAGCTGCTCCCTTTTCACCAACTTTCGAATTAGTTTGGCGATTAGTAACAACTGCGACTTGAGATTTGATTTTGGTTTCTGGTTCTTTACGACGATTTTCACCCGCTCTCTTAAAATATAAACCCACATTGTTTTAAAAAAATACAACTACATATAATTATTATACCAGTAAATATTATAAAACCTACTTTCGGAGATGGAGAGTGGCTAGTTAATTCTTTACTCTTGTGTTCTCCACTTTCGGAAGGGCGAAACGAAATCTTACTTCTGACGTCAGTTGTTGGTTCTTTTTTATCACGACTTCTACTTCTTTTTTTTTTTTAAAAAAAAAATTAAAATTGATAATACAGTATTTAAAATTAGTCTAACACACTACCGTAGCCTATACCTTTTACGAACTTTTTTCGGAGTCAAGTGATTCGCCAAAGACTCTGTAGCACTGACGCCGCTTTCGCGAGAATGGCTACTGCTAGATTTTTCGTGACCCTTATGTTTATTATCCTCGTTTTTTCTCTGTAATATTTATAATCATAGCATAAATAGATTTACCGTAATCATGAACACTTACAATTTGTGTTTTGCCACTGCTAATTCCAGACGAAGAATTTGGTCCTAAACGTTCAAACACACTCGGTCTTGCCACTGTACTAGAAATGCTTGCAGATTTGTTACCTTCAAAAACGGCTTTTCTTTTAACTTTGGACATTATCTGTTATAATTATAATTTTTAGAGGTTTCTAAATTGCTAAGCTTATAGAAAACCTAAATTAGAAACAGAACTAGAACCAGAATGGCATAAATCTCCCTCCAGCATTCGTTATAAATTTTATTATCACCAGCAGAGGCCGCTGATGTGCGACAATGGCGGTAGATTTTTTTTTTTTTTTTCTCGCTCTAGATAAAATATTGTAATGTTGATTGAATTCGACAAAATTTGAAAATGCACGCGACAATTGATCAACAAAAGCGTTTCATCAGTTTTGTTAGTACATGGATGTAAACGCTGCTTCGATTTTATTTGTCGGTCATTAATGAAGTAATATTCACTTTTTGAACGCTGCTTACCGTTGTCATGACGTAAACCGTAATTCTTTTCTACCGGTATACCCTATGGCTGTGGTAGGCAGCGTTCAAAAAGTGGGTGCTACGTCATCAACAACCGATAATACAATGCCATTTTATTTTACATGTACTTTGTAGAATCCTGTCAAACTGTTCAGGAAAAAACATTTACAGTAATTTAATTATTCAAGTAGAAACATTTAATTTAGTTTTACTTTTCAAGGTTAAATTAATACAATTATCTTTTTTTTGCAATTTTTTTTTTTAACAAAAACGTCCACAGTTTCGTACGAAATGTGAAAAAATCTATCGTATGACATTTATCTTCCAACTATTAAAAATTGTAAAAATTCATCAAATAATAATAATTATAATTCATTATAAAATTTGTTCCTAACATTAAATACCGGAAAATTATTGTTTATATTATACAGTAATTGATGATGCATTTTTTCGGAGAACTTCATCCATTTAATTAAGATCAAAAGGAAGTTTTTCACACGCGCAAGTGATCTGAAAAAGAAAAACAATAATAATAAAAAAATATATTATAGTGTATCAAAAATTTGAATTGGTTGATATAATAACTCGTAAGGAAATGAGAAATGTAGCAATTATTATTACTTTTTGCCACGTAGATTCTGCATTTTGCAAGTGTTGCTCGTGCTCGCAAATCCTTTGATAATCTTTAAAATTGTCTTGACGAATCTTTTCGTTCCGCAATTTCAAATCCTTCAACGCATTTTCTAAAATTTTTTTCTCTTGCATTTTCTCCGGAATTAAATGTGGAGTCAGATCCTTTTTGGGATTTCGATTCGGTCTCCTAAAATCAACGTTAAATTCAAATCAATTATTTTTCATCTTTGGGAGAGTTGCAAGTCCAATCAATTTTTTCATGATTTTAAATTGTATAGTTTTAGTTTTTGACGCTTCTAAAATTGTAGGATTAAAATTTTTTGGAGAATTTAAGGGTGACAATTTTAATCTTTCAAGCGACATGTATCTCTCTTGAAAAGAGTATTGTTCTATTTTATTTAAAATCGCTATCATAAAGTAACAAAATAATGTTTACTTTACAACTTTTTCGTTTTAAATGTGCACGTCATAAATTTCTTTCTAGATGACTGGACTAAACACTATAATTAAAGATTGCCCTACCAACAATTGGATTGATTGGCGCTCTCCGCAGACTTTTCCAGCTGATCGAGACGATCCAAAGACGAGAGAAAATCATCGGTTAAAACGCTTCTGGCAATCTCCTCCTTGATTCTAGTTTTCATATCTTTTCTCATTTGGAAATATAGAGACTTGAGGATAGCCCTGTCTTTCTCGTAAGCCACTCGATAAAGTTTTTTGAACTGTTTCCATCTGTTAAAAACATCATTCGTTTGAGTTGTTTGTTAAATCTTTCAACAGTTAATCATATTTCAATAAAAAAATAAAGATCAATTTCACCTTACCGTCGAGTTTGAAGAAAAATATAAAAAGAAAACCTACTTTATCGATGATATTAATTGTTCGACGGTGTCATCTATGAGCTTTATGGTTGTGCTTCTTCTGGATTGATCATCATTAAAATTTTCACAGGAGTTGGCTGAACCAGAAGGCGGCAGATCGTTCTCACTCTCCGTCGATTCACCCAACATTCTCTCTCGCAAACTCTTTTCGTTAACTAAACATGGAATCAACAAAAAATTTGTATGAAAATTCTGGAGAAACAAAAGCTGTCGAATAATAAAGTGATTAATAAAAAATTTGATAGATTTTAAAATGGGAGGTAAACTCGTGAGATTTTGCGGATCGCGAATAGCATCAAACACCTCCAAGGGTCAACTGAAATTAAACAGCGGATCAATGCCGCAGCTTGTAAAGCGGGCGACATTGAACAACGCATTGGATCGCTTTTTAAATGCCCCTGAATTCCTGCAATATTATTGGCGTTTCGACAATCTCGAAGGGCAAACCGAAATTGAGGATTCACACCCAATCCCTCTCTTAATTTTGCGTTGGGAGGTGCGTATTTTGAACGCTCCTTAATTCTTTTTTTTTCTTTCTACGTGGTCATTGTCCGTCCGAGAGAGATTCCGATTTCAGAATTAATTCACGACTAGAAAATGCTTTTGAAAAGTTTAATTAGTGCTTCGTTTATGCTGATGACTTTTCAGTTGTTAGCGTCGGTAAGTTCTATTTAAGTTGCACCAGAAATGATTTGCATTTAGTAATTATTTTTATTCTATTACTATAATAATAATGTCTTCGCAACGTAGGCGAAAAAAGTGGAAGTGACGGAGAAAGTTTATTTCGATATAACCGTCAAAGACAAACCTTTGGGTCGTATAGTTATTGGTTTGTTTGGAAATGAAGTTCCTAAAACTGTCAAGAACTTTGTTACTTTCGCCACTGACGGTTACCAAGGATATAAATTCGCCGGAAGTAAATTCCATAGAGTTATTAAAAATTTTATGATCCAAGGTAAGAACCAAAAAAAATAAATAATTATAATGGTCGTGTAAATAAGCTTTGTTATGCAATAATTCATTTGATTTTCCCATCTTTTTTTAAAAAAAATTAAATAGGTGGAGACATAACGAAAGGAGATGGAACCGGTGGGCTCAGTATTTACGGTGCCAGATTTGCCGATGAGAACTTCAATTTAAAGCATACTGAACCAGGCATTTTGAGCATGGCTAACGCTGGTAATTAAGATATGATTAATCTTTTTTTAAAAAAAGTTAATTTTTGATATTATTACTCATAGGCGAAGATACGAACGGTTCCCAGTTTTTTATAACCGTGGTGAAAACTGACTGGTTAGATGGGCGACACGTCGTCTTCGGTAAAGTTCTTGAAGGTTTCGAGTTCGCCACTCAAATTTCCAACATGAAAACCGTACAAGATCGACCGGTCGATCCCGTGATTATTCAAGCGGCGGGAACTCTACCAATGACTACCCCAGAGGAAATTGATATCAAGTAATTTAAATCCCTTTTTTTATTTTATTTGATATTATAAAATATAGAAAAATATTAGTCGTTTAATTGTGCGGCTACAATTATTATTATTACTCTTTTAATTTAATTATAACGTGCCTTAAACGCGTTTAATATGTACAATCATTGCAACAACTTACTATAATATTATATACTACTTAATTTAAACTTTCACATTCTGTATACTCAAAGGGGGAAAAAAATGTTTCTTTTTCTTTTTTGATTAAAGTACAAATTATTGATGAATTTGAAATTTAAAAATATGTCGAATATGTTTCATTCTAATCGGTAAATAATAAATCAATTGAGGTGGTGATGTCCGATTTTTAAACTCGGAAAATTACTTTCAGTTTCATTGCATTCTTTAATAATAATTAATATTAATTTAGCCAAGTAGAGTTCTATGAATAAATTCGTACGTAGTTCAAGTTCCTTGAAATATAAGTATTTGCAATTGAACGTAATTATTTATGGGGAGAGTCCCAATCTTAGCCCCATATTTCCACCATCTCCGTTGATACTAATTGATTTGTTCCAATAATAGACTCCTGGGTTCCAATGACAAGGCAAATTCCACGCCAAAAACGCCGCGACTCAACTCCCTTGTTTACGTTTGCTTGCCATTTGTGGCATTATATTTTTTTATGAATTGAATTGTTTTCAATTAACAAGTAGAATAATACTCGCATACTATTATATCAAGAAAATTATCTCATAAGTAATTACTGCGGAATGACGTATTTTTATACACCAGAAATGCCTTCCGAAAATATCTCGCACATTAATTTTATTAATAATAATCTCAAAAGTAAATTTTTTAGCGTAAAAAAAGAGGATATTTTTTAAATGTTTTCAATATGATTATGGATAATTATTGCTCATTAGGAGATGTTTTTATCGTTTCTAATTCGATCATTTTGTGCATAGGCCTAATAGTTACTGCATTATATTACATTTTTTAAGGCCGACCAGCAATAATCACGTATTAATACTCAGGAAATTGATACTTTAAAATTGTAGCAACTGTAGAAATAATTTTTTTGTAAGCTTATAAGTAACTTCGAATTTATTGAAATAAATTTGTTGACTTGTGTAAAAATTACTTCTCGGAAATTTTATAAATATTTATGTTATATTTTTGTCATTACGGATTCATTTGTAACAACTTAAAGTTTAAAACACAAGTAACAAAAACTGTGAAACATTATGTTGCACACAGTGGAATGCTAACAGTTACATTTTTTCGAATAAAAGTAATACCGGTAATTCGTTGGGTTTTTTTTATATTTTAAAATAAATATTGAATCCCTACTTACAGTATAATATAGTGTCCGTAAAGATAAAGTATAGTTTTGAAAAATTAATAACTATGTCAATTTTTAAGGAAAATTGATTTTTTTTAAATATTTATTTTCAGTAACATCTCCCCTTT
>JAQGAZ010003458.1:0-11690 GCA_034692225.1 Polydesmus complanatus
TTTAAATAAAAAACAATCTCTAACTCATTTTGGCCAAAAAATGAGATAGATGGTGTTGCCGCTTAAGCGACGATATAAAATACTGTAATAAAAAAATATTCCAAATGTGGATAAAGTTATTAATTTGTTACTTTAGTTTACAAATATGCTATTAAAAAATATTAATAAATTGTTTTGATACATGAAATAAAATAAAATTTATATGAAAACACAAATTTATTTAGGAAAAAAATATTCTTATTATCATAAAAGAATCTTTGTATTTACATCATAAATTTATATATTTAATGCTAGAAAATAAATTTATTAAAAAAAAATTTCAATATTATGTAAGAAACATTTTATTTATAGGATAAAATAAAAATGTTTTAAACCATTTAATAAATTTTTTCTTTGAAGTAATTAAAATGTTTGATGAATTGAATTTTGTAACTCAAATTAGTAGTGTATATAAACAGCACCAAGTATTTCAGATAAACACAACACTTGAAACTACTTCATTGAAAAGATTACAAAAATGTCTTCCCAACTGTACCTGCTCCAATTGACCACAGCCTTGATTTTTTTCCTCTCTGCTTCTTCTAAAGCCTCCATTATGCTGGAAAACCTGGCCAACATTCAAAAGATGAAATTGGGCTCTTCTATTAGCTTCGATGTCCGCAACTGTTGGATGCAAGGTTTGAAAAGTGCCAATTTCCAAGCTGGCACCCAGACTTGTTTGAATCCAACCTATTCCTCCATCTTCAGTCAATCGTTCCAAAACAATGCTAACACTGCTGCTGTCATCACCAAGGTATGTTCGGCTGATGAGGATATAAAACCTGAGGAGAAGAATTGCTTGGCTACCACATATTTGGACTTTGTGAACAATGCGCAGGTTCTCATGATAGATGCCTACCCTTCTGTAGTAGAGCCTCCTACTCCCATTTCAGAGGGGGCTTGGTTGAAGTTTAAAACCTGTCTCCCAGGGCATCCCGAAACACATCTACAGGATATGAGAGTAGCCTTAGCGCAATCTAATGCCAACTATTTAAGGGGAATCAACCCGAATCTATGCAATTCCATCACCAAAGCAGCTGAGGCTATGGCTAAAGCAAATAAATAATAATCCAACCAGCAAAATTGTTAATTATAAATCAATAATAATAATTATTCATGTTCTACGTAAAAAATTTAAAGAATAATAAAATTTATACTTACATTTTGCCAATTATGTTAATGTTTTGTGGATTGTTCGAAGCTAAAAAGCAATGTTTTGTAAACTAAACAAAACAAATAACATTTCATGCATATAAGTGCAGGGCATACAATTGAAACTGTGGATGCAATTGTATCAGATTCAATTGATCACTATTGCTTTTCTTCTCTGCAGTGGTCATTCCAAAGCTTCCACAACTTATTTAGCTCTATGTAAATATTAATACCAAACTAACTTATTATTTTAAATTCTATATAAAGAAAAGAATATTAAAGAAATATGAGCAAAGGAGGTTTACATTTAAAGTGAAAAAATAATTGTCTCAAATTGTTCTAAATTATAACTGATTTCCTTATGAATTATGATATGGTGTTGGTAGTGTTTTTTTCCTCCCTAATTTTCAGTTCTTATAAACTTTGACATCATTTCAATGTCAAGCCATGTCCAGATTACATCGATCAATAGTGTCGATAGAAAACCTTTATCAATCGATAGTGTCAATTGAAAACCTTAATCGATCAATAATGTTTTTACTTGTCCACATATTCTGAGGATCGATCGATTCATCGGCAGTCAAAAGATGTCTAGCAACATGCCTTGACAAGTCCACACAGTACCAATGTCGATCGATTCCCTTTGACCCATGCCGATAGACTTCCTTTGATTGTACCAACTTGAATTGGGTTGAGATCGACTGGACAATCTGGACACGGCTTCACAACACTTAAATTATTTAAGATTATTTATACTGAATAACAAATTTTAGGCATTTTTTTAAATTAAAAAACAAACAATTTAAGAATAATGTACTATTTTATTACTTTTTTTAAAAAAAAAAAAAAAAATAAATTAAACACCACCATAAAAAATATTTGATTAATGAATCTTGCACCACTGCTAGCGTATAGGTATATAAGTGTGTTGCATTTTATGCTAAACATAATATTATAAGTATTCCTTCTACATTTTAAAATGTCCATTCAATTGATCACCATTATGCTGTTGTTTTTCATCAGTACTCCATCCACAGCCTCCATAATGCTAGATGAAGTAGAAAAGGCTTCATTGTTTAGAGCAGTACCAGCTTCTCCCATGATCAGAGAAGTATTCAACTGTTGGATGGGTGGGTTGAAGAGTGAGAATTTCTTCCCTTACATCCTGGATTGTTTGAATTTGGAATTCCTGGATAAATTTCGAGACATGTTTCGCAACTATGCTAGTGCTGCTGCCACTGTGGCTAAGATTTACATTAAGATGAAGGAAAGAGGATTGTCCCAAATGGAGAGTCAGCAGTGTTTTGGAGATGTGTACTTTGAATTTGTCCATAACGCTGAAGTTCTCATGATAGCTGCCTACCCTGCTTTCCTGGAGCCACCTCCTTCTATCTCAGATAGAGCGTGGAAGGAGTTTCAAGCTTGCATCCCACGGCGCCCACAAAAACACTTAATTGCAATGAGGAAGCTAATATCAGGAGTCAATGTAGGATTTTTGCAAAAGATCAACTCTGATTTGATAAGAGCTTTAGCTGATGTAGAATCTGCATATAATAAAGGGTAATAGAAATCTTCTTAATAATAATATACCATGAAGGAAGTTTTTATAATGAAAGTTTTTTTTATTTTTTTCAATTTAATTGTAAGCCATGCAAGTTACAATATTAAAAAAAGCAAATATATCGGTATGTATTGTTAATTGGTAGTAAAGAACCTACATAATGCCATTTCAGGCATTACCTTTGTTTATTTGAAAAACCTTTTTTTTAAATAAGAATAATAAAATTATTTTATTACATTAGATTCTAATTTATACATCTCTAATAAATAATAATAAATAAAACAAATGAAGTAATAAAAATCTATAATTAATGAATCTTGCATCACTGTTAGTGTACATATATAAATAAGCATGTGTTATAAGTCCAAAAAAAATATTGAATAGAAAATAATTATAGTAAAAATGAGATTGTCCACTACCCATATTTATTTACTGCAATTATTGACCCCCATCATTCTCCTTTTCTCCAGCAACCCTTCTACAGCTTCCATAATGCTGGACCAAGTGGACAAAATTAATGTAGCATCTAAAAGAGGAAACAAGTTTCCTGCAATCAGTGAAGTGCTCAATTGTTGGTTGGAAGGCTTAAAGAATGAAAATTTCTTCGCTGGAGTCCAAGAGTGTTTGAATCTGGAATACCTGGACAACTTCCGCAATGCTTTTCGCAACTACGCTAAAGCTGCTTCTACGGTTGACCAGATTTATGCCAAGCTGAAAGAAGCAGGGATGCCTCTCATAGAGGAAAAACAGTGTTTGAGTGATGTTTACTTGGACTTTGTACATAATGCTGAAGTGCTCATGATAGTTGCATACCCCAACATGGTGAATCCACCCACTGCCATTTCTGATAGGGCATTTAAGATGTTTCAGGCATGCGTGCCAGGGCGCCCAGCAAAACTTATAAATTTAATGAAGAAATTATTGTCTGATGTGAATGCAGGAGTTCTGAAATTTGTCAACTCTGGCATGATAAAAGCTTTAAAGGATTTGCAATCTTCACTTAAGAAAAAGCAATAATAGATAATTTTAATTTACTTTTGTTATCAAAATAATGATTATTATATTCTAAATCACATGAACAATTTTTTTGTGGTTTGCATGAGTATTGTTAATAAATTCACTGTCTTACTAAAAAATAATGCAGGTCTGGTCCATTTATTGAATTTAATATTTAAGAAGAATGTGCATACACTGGCGGTCTCAAATCACAAATAGGCCTAAGAAGACATTAGTGACCGGTTTTATAGATAAATTTCAGTAAAACATCATGAAAACCATTGATGCACATATCTGCTATGTTAGAATACATTGAGTCTATGAAGACATAAACCCTAATGTTCATTTTCTGAGTGTGCATGCCTTTTCAAGTCCAATTTCAAGCAGGGTATAGTGCTAAACACAAAGTTAATAAGTGAGTGACTAAAAATCAAATGTATTTTACTTACATAAGAAGTTATAAGTAATTAGACATTAATTGTATACTGCAGATTTCTGTTTTCAAGTGTCATAGAAAAAATGTAGAAAAGAGATGAACAGTACCTGTAAATAAAATTATTAGAGGTAGACTTATACAACCCTTTCAAATCTTTCTCAACAACACAAAAACTTTCATATTCAAAAAAATTTGCAATAATTTTAAAAAAATTAAAAATATTTTTAAATTAATATAACACATAAAAATATATTTTTTAAAAATTATATTGCCATACTGTTTTATTAGTAGTCTCTCCTCTGGATATTCATACATGTAATAGACTTTTGCTAAACAATGTTTAACATTTTATTTTTTCTACATTTTGAGTTATTTTGATTACATAAAATACACTAAATTTATATTTCAGATTATTCATTTTTTTTCAAAAAATTTCTTAATTCTTTTAAAAAAAAAAAAATAAATTTATTTTGGGTGTAAATAAAAAAGAAAATAATAGCTCATTTTTAATTACTTCCCCCATTAATTTATTTGTTGTGAAACTGACAACATATTGTATATATAAACACAAATACAATAGTATGTTTTCAATTAATTTCAAAGTTAATACTCACAGAATTAATAATGAAAATGGCTATCCAAGTGCAGATACTTCTCTTGACCACCATCATTCTTCTATACAGCAATAACCTTATCACAGCTACCATCATGCTGGATGAAGTGGAGCAAGCTAAATTGAGTGGACACAAATCTCCTATTGTTCAGGATGCTTTCAAATGCTGGAGGAAAAGTTTGAGGAGCCAGAACTTCTTCGCTGGAGTCCAAGAGTGTATGACGTTGGAGTTTATGGACAACTTTCGCCAGATGTTTCGCAATTATGCCATTGTAGGACAAATTACCAATGACCTGCATAATAAACTAAAAGAGACAGGAGTGCCTCACTTGCAAGAGAAGCAGTGTTTGGCAGACACCTATTTGGACTTTGTCCATAATGCCGAGGTGCTCATGATAGCTGCCTATCCGGCTTTTGTTATTCCACCGACTGAAATCTCCGATAGGTCATGGCCCAAATTTGTGACTTGCATCCCGAGACACTCTCATCAACGCCGCCTGCTGCTGAGAACTTTACTAGCAGGCGTGAATGTGAAGTTTCTGAAGAGGATCAACACCGGCATGATCAATGCCTTAAATGGTGGGGAATCTATGTCTAAAAACAAATACTAAATTACCAATGGTCAATATTGATAAAAATGATAATAAAATGTGATGTTTAATGCTGAAAAACAGTTTTAATAAATTAGGATTTTTACAAATTTTTTGGCTGCTTATTTAATTTAGTATACATGCAATTTAAAATTTACTTATGTACTCAGGTGTCCTAATGTCCACTTTAGGGATCATTTATTCTTCAAAGGTGTACTTTGTAGAGTTTTTTTTTTCAATTTAAATATTTACTTATTAAAGGTTTTTAAATTCAACTGTTCACTTTAAAGAGGATAAATTTTGTAACACAATGTAATGTATGTTTGTGGCACATTTCAACTTGTGCAAAGCCATTCTTTAAGTACCCCTTCTAAACCTACAATTTCTTCTTCAGAAAATGTGGCCTAGAAATACACAAAATGTTTAAAAATATAACCCTAATAAAGAATATTAAATGTTTTTTACTTAAATGCTTAAAAACATTACAAGAAATTTATTAATTTGATTAATTTATGTAAGGAAAGTTTTTACACCATTTATACATTATTTATCATTTCATTTATGTTAATATTTTTTATTAGGGGGAAAACAAACTATGTAGTAAATAAATATTTGAATTATGAATTTAAAAGAGTTAGTGTGTGAAATGTGTATATATATAGAACTTGGTAATTTTGATAAGCTAGAATAACAATAAGTATTCTTCTAAGAAGATGTCCATATCGCTGCTAATAACTACTGTCACTCTTCTTCTCTTGCAATACAGCAGCTTTCCTGCTGCAGCTGAAAAAGTAATAAATGGTTTGGAGAAGGTGAAATTGAGTGCAGAAGCACAGGCCTCTCCTATGATTCGCCAAGTATTTCAATGTTGGTTGAAAGGCGTGAAGATACCCAAGTACGACGAGGAAACTAACACCGTCTGCATGAATAAACCACCCAGCCACCGTCCACCTCGTCAATTCCTCTCAATGGTAGAGAAAAGTGAGATTGACATATACGCGTATAAAATAATGGATGCTGTAGCTGAAAGTGACTGGGGTCCAAAAGAATCCAATGGCTACGTTAGGCTTTTATGTATAAAACACAACTATTTTCCATTTGTTACTAATGCCATGACATACATGATAGCTGCTTATCCAAAACTGGTAGAACCTGTAACCCCCATCCCAAATAATGTGTGGACTGGTTTCGAGTCTTGTTTGAAAGGAATGGCACGAGAACGAATATTGAAAACAAAATCAAAAATTGAAAACTTGAATAAGGAGATTCTGCATGATCTCAATGCTAAAATGTTAAAGGCGTTAAAAGGTCAATAGTTGTAGTAGTTAAATCTAGATATATATACCCATGAATTATTATTATTATTATTATGACAATATGTATTTTATGTAAAAACTTGAAAAAACTAATAAATTAAGTTATGGTGTTGGAATTTTTTTGTGCAAATTTTGTTAATTTTAATAAATTGATAAATATATAAAATATAATCAATACTTTAATAAGGCGGTCTCCAAAGTATGGCCCACAGGCCAAGACCAGCCTGTGATCACTTACAATCCAGCTTGCCGGTCTTGTCCCACTGCTTTTGTAATATTCTTTAAAAAAATTTGCACCTTGCAAGCTCTGTGCTTGTTCCATTTAAAAAGACACTCAGCTGAATTACCAAACATAACTACTGTTACAGTAGGTTGGCTTAATGACCTAGACAGTTTTTGGCTCTTGAGAAGAAGTGGTGGAGTCAGTGTGGCCTTTAATCTAAAACGTTTAGAGACCCTTGCTTTAAAACATTGAAAACGTAGAGGCAATTGTACTTTTTTTTAATATACAAACACCATTTTTCTCCTTAATTAATAGTAATTGTGGACAAAACAGAGCATAAAAGATTGTCCAACCAATTAGTGATCATTCTACCTTCTCTGTGCTCTCATTACTTGACAAAGTTTAAAGGCTATGCCTTTCTATGCAAAAATGGAAAATTGTCCAGAAAGGATCAAACTATATGCTTTTTATATGACTCATAAGCTTCCAAAACCATGACTGCTATCTGCACCAAAGTATTGGAAACTGAGAGGTTTCTTTAGCTCTTTTCTAAAGGATTGGCTGAGCTTTCTATATGCATTATAATAACTATAATATAATTTAAAATTCACTTATGTTCTCAGGTGTCCCAATGTCCACTTTAGAGTTTATTTAATCTTCAGGTGTGTACTTTGTGGAGGTCCTTTTGTCAACATAAAAGTCCACTTTATGAAGATTTTTAAATTCAAGTGTCCCCTTCACAGAGGTTTGGCAGTTTAAAAATGTCGGTTATTTTTAGTTAAGTTTTGTAATCCTTTTAACACTACTATGTCACATTAATCTCTCTCCAGTAATCCATATTTACACTTTAACTTGTGCAGATAAGACAAACCCATTTCATGTGGCCTCTCCCTCCTTCAAAACCTACAAGTTTTCCTTCTAAAAGAATGGCTTAGAAAAGCCACCAAATGTAAAATATACATGATATAAATAATTATGTTTATTTATCTTAGTCAAGTTTTCACACTATGTCAGGTTCATGTTAATATTTTATGAATTTTATTGTAAGTAGAAAAAATAAAGTAGGTAGTAAATACATATTTGAATCATTAATCTTGAGTTAAGTGTATATTGTGTATACTTGTATATAAGTGCTTTGTATAATTTTGATGGGCCAGAATAACAACAAGTATTCTTCTAAGAGAATGTCCATGCTCCTGTTGATCCCCACTGTCACTCTTCTTCTCTTGCACTACAGCTGCACTCCTTCTACAGCTGAACAAATGATAAAAGGGTTGGAGAAGGTGAAATTGAGCGCCGAAGCACAGGCCTCTCCTATGATTCGCAAAGTATTTCGATGTTGGTTGCGAGCTGTGAAGATAGCCAATTATGAAGAACAAAATAACATCATCTGCATGAATAAACCACCCGGCCACCGTCCGCCCCGTCAATTTCTCTCAATGATAAAGGAAAATGCAATTCGTTTATACACCAATAGAATATTGGATGCGGTAGCTAGAAGTGACTACGGTCCAACAGATGTTGGTGGCCACCCTCGGCTTATATGTATAAAAAGCAATTATTTTACATTCGTTACCAATGCCATGACGTATATGATAGCCGCTTATCCGAGACTGGTGGAACCTGTTACCCCCATCCCAGATAATGTGTGGGCCGATTTAGAGTCTTGTTTCTCAGAAATGGCACAGGAACAAAAAACAAAATCAAAAATGAAAAATTTGAATAAGGAGATTCTGCGTGATATCAATTTTAAAATGCTGAAAGCTTTAAAGGGTCGCTAGTTGTAGTAGTAGTTAAATGTAGATATATGTCCATATATTATTATAACAATAATAATTATGTATTCTTTGTAAAAACTTTTAAAAAAGTAATAAATTAAATTATGATGTGGCAAATATTATCATGGAATTTTTTGTGTAAATTTTGTACATTTTCACGAGATTACAAACATAATAAAGTACAAGCAGTATTTTAATAAATTCAATGCAAGACAATACTCCTACAATTGAAAATTTAGAAGCAATTGTACCATTTTTATAATCTAGCACCACCATATTACAAGAAATTTATCTATGTTATTAATTTATTCTAGGGAAGTTTTTGCCCTGTCACATGTTAATATTTTATGATTTTTATTAAAGGAGGAAAAAATAAACTAAGGTAGTAAATAAAATATGTATAGCTGGTGTGTATATTGTTAATACAAATTCGGAGTGCATTTTGGTAAACCACAATAACATTAAATATTCTTCTAAAAAAATGTCCATGCAATTATACTCATTGCTGTTGACCATCACTGTCACTATTCTGGTAAAACTCCTTAGATAAAACTCCTAAAGTGACCATGGTCCACCATCAAAGGTAGCACCAAATTAGGCTGACAATATGTTTAAAAAGCTATTATACATTATACATATACAGAATAAATGAATCTGACATCACTAACATCCTACACAGTATATTTCATTAAACTCAATGCAAATATTCCTCCTGCAATGAAAAATGTAGAAGCAATAATTTGTACATTTTTGCAATTTACTATCACCATTTTTCTCTAATAACAGTATTTGTGATCAAAGCAGAGCCCATTAAACTGTCCAACTATTTCAGTGGTCACTTTACCCTCCCTATGCTCTTATTGGTTTAACATTTTTGAAAGCTAAGCATTTATTCGCAAAATGTGAAGTTTGCATTTGGGACCATGAAACAGCATAAAATTTGACCATTTCTTTAGATAATGTGACCTATGAGCTTTCAAAACCCAAGACTGTAATCTATGCCAAAATATTGAAAATTGAAATGCTCCTTTAGCTCTCTTCTATGGGTGTGGCTTAAGTTCCTATATAATATAGTAACTGTATGTTAAAATTCAGAAATCACTTATGTAATTCAGGTGTCCTAATGTCCACTTTGAAGATCATTAATTGTTCAGGTGTGTACATTGTAGAATTTTTTCTTTCAGCATTAATGTCTACTTTATGAAGATTTTAAAATTCAAATGTCTTCATTAAAAAAGTTTAGCAGTTTAAAAAAATGTCCCATTTCATGAGGATCCCCTTCCCTCCCCTTGCTCTAAAGCTACAAGTTTTCCTTCTAAAAAAATATCCTAGAAAAACCACAAAATGTAAAATATATAACTGATATAAATAATATTAAATGTTCAGGTTTTTAAAAACATTAACAAGAAATTTATTTATGTTATTAATTAAATATCTCAGGGAAATATTCATACTATGTCACATTTAGGTTAATATTTTATGATTTTTATTAGAAGGAGAAAAGATAATGGGAGTAGTAAATAAAATATTTAAATCATAAATTTAGAGCTATTGTGTGTTTGGGTATATAAGTTTTAGTGGTGCATTTTGCTAAACTACAATAACATTTAGTATTCTTCTAAGAGAATGTCCATGTTCCTGTTAATCACCACTGTTACTCTTCTTCTCCTGCACTACAGCTGCACTCCTGCTATGGCTGAAATAGTGGTAAATGGTTTGGAGAATGTGAAGTTGAGTGCTGAAGCACAGGCCTCTCCTATGATGCTCAAAGTCTTTGGATGTTGGGTGCAAGGTGTGAAGATGATCAATTATGACCACTCAGTTAACACTCTCTGCCTGGATAAAACTAAAGACCACCGTCCACCACCTCCGTTCTACTATATGATAAAAGATAATGTTATTCGCTTATTCACCGATAAAATATCCTTAGCTTTAAATTTGTGGGATTACAGTCCATCAGACCCTATGCTTAAGTGTATTAAACGCAACTATTTTACATTCGCTACCAATGCCATGACTTATATGATAGCCGCCTATCCAAGATTGGTGCAACCCGCTATCCTCATCCCAGATAATATTTGGACCAAATTTGATTATTGTTTCGTAGGAATGGCACCGGAACTAATAATGAAAACAAAATTAAAAATGAAAAAGTTGAATCAGGAGCTTATGCATGATCTCAATGCTCATATAGTGGCAGCTTTAAAGGGTTAGTAGTTGTAGTAGTTAAATTTGCGTAATGACATTGTATAACCGTGTATTATTATTATAACAATATTGTATTCTATATAAAGACTTTAAAAAAAGAGTAATAAAATAAGTTATAATGTGGCAGCTATTATCAAGAAATTTTTTTTTGGGCAAAATATGTACAAATATATACAATTTATAAGCAATACTTTGATAAATTCAATGCAAGGCAATACTCCTACAATTCAAAATTTAGAAGCAATTGTACCCTTTTTTTTAAATTTATCTCTACCGTTTTTTTTCCAACTTATTTCGCAGTATTTTGCTGACAAAACAGAGCTTAACAGATTGTCTATTTAGCGGTCATTTTAGCCTCCATCTGTTGTTATTGGTTGGTAGGTTTGAAAGCTAAGCATTTTTTTTTTAGCGAAAGTCAAAAATTGCAAAAGTGTACTATAAAATCACTCATGAATTTATACCCTTCCTAGACAATAACTCTGCAGTTTCCAAAACCACGGTGGCTATCTAAGCCATTGTATCGAAAGCTGAAATGAAGTGTTTGATGGCTCTCCCCTCTAATGCTTCTACTCCACTGTAAACTATCTTCCACAACGATGGTCACGTGATAATCTTCCTGAACGTTCTCTTCCACAACGCGACTCCACTAGAGGGCTCAATATAGGGAAAAATTTCTAGCATTAAAACTACTTCCTCGTGATTCCAAAGTTCATATTTTCCTTTTAAATCCGATTGCTGAAAACCACACACAACCACTTCGTCCGACGTCATCTTCTTT
>JAQGAZ010003459.1:0-11682 GCA_034692225.1 Polydesmus complanatus
TACAAATGTGGAAAAAATCACTCGATTTGGTTGAGAAATAAATATTTTATGGGCAATTTTGTGAGGTTCTCTTTTATCATACTCACACTGTACAGGTATATGCACATTATTTGTACACTTTATTTTGATCTATATATTTTTTAATGTAAAATTAATTTACAGTGCAATTAAAAGTTTCTAAATTATTTTCAGACTAGTTATCTATGTCAATGATTAAAGATAAATGGGCTTAACTCTTCTACAAATTATTAATGAATTTACTGTACAATAAGTAATTATATAAAATATTTAAGGAAATTAAGCTACAGTAGAACCTGAATAAATTGAAAAAATCAGTAATTCAACTAATTATTCACTTCACTTTTGCTCAAAGATGTGTAAATCAAATTACTTTTTGGAAATGCTGGACCTTAAAAACAACCATATCTAGCTATAATACCTTGAATTTGGGTACACGTGTTTCAGGGTGGCACATTATAATAATGAAAACAAAATAACAAAAAAATGACTTAACCTCCAAGCAGCTAAGCAGAATTTTATATGGTGCCTAGTTCATGTTATTGATTTACGGTTAGGTTAGGCCAAAATTACCTATAGCTTAAAATTACGCTTCTGATTTATGGTTAGGTTTTCACACAATTACCTAAAGCTTAAAATTATGTTATTGATTTATGGTTAGGTTAGGCCAAAATAACCCATACCTTAGGATCATGACACATCATAATTCTGAAAACAAAATTAACTAGCATCATAATGACGATGGCAAAATCACAAAGGCAAAATTCCTATACAAAAATAACCACTCAAAAATAACGAACACTCCAAGCTCCTAAGTAGCATTTTATAGACCCTTGGCTATCACATTACTTTTCGTCTTCTTCAATTTTGCTGGTGGGAGACTTGTAGTAGCAGTTGCACACTCACTAGCATCTAATGTAGAAAAAGCAATTATTTTAGAAGTTTAGAGGGATATGTAGCCGTAAAATATGCTGAAAAAATTAAGGAAATTAATTCATGAGATCCGAGAATGATCAACTGATATAGAAGAATTGCCAGGACTAACATACCTGGACTTAGTGAACTATTTCGATTTTATCAAGGGTGGTTACAAACTTGGATGTTTTAAAGCTTATAAAAGTTTGGAAGCATACAGTTTTTTATGTGGCTGGGTCAGGAATCTAAAACAAAAATCAATGGATACTGTGTCATAATATCTAAGGTAAATTGCTTTAAATTTAGGAAGCAAAGAGCATTTTTTTCAAAAAAAAAAAAAAGTAATTTATTAAACAAAATACACAAATTAATTATTTTACCTTTGTAACGTTTCGCGATATTTTTCGATAGTGCCATTGTCTAGGGAAATAAACCGTTGGTCATGCAAATTGTATGCAAATTCGTGTAAAGGTTGCGCCAACCAATTAGATAGACTCTGCGGTCCACCTAATTGAATAAATTATATTTTGTTAATTTTCAGGTTAAAGTTTAATATTTTGTACCTATTTAAGCTCAGTTTTCTCTAAATAAATTGTCTTTTTTGTTTTGACTTCCAATCAGTGAGGAAGTAATTTATTTCGTTACTGCGACCATTTAGTTTTCAGAAACCGAATTGAAGAGGAACAAAGGCCATGATATAGCGAACTAAAATCTAAACTATCAGACGCCGCCCAACATTGGTTGTCAGACGTCATCCAAGTTGCACAGTGGTAGTCGCTAACTACATCCGTGCGTCTATCTTGTAACAGCGATGGTCTGTTCTCATTTTACTGTAAGTCCCCATTCTGGTCCGAAATCACTTTGGTCGACGACCAGATAAAGAACTGTTACAGTTGGCGCCCTATATGGGACCCGCTAGGTTATAAGTAGACAACGAAGTCGGAAGTTCAGACGACGTCATCTCGGACGCTGTCTAAAGAAAAACCATCCGAAGTCATTAGCCTAACACTATTGGAATTGAGTAACTTGACTTAGCCGGTGAAGCAAAAGACAAACTCAAACAAACCCGAAGATGACAACTAATGAGGGACAAAATCCTGAACCACCACAGCAACCGTCAGGGAACGTAGACAGCGACGACGACGAAGTCACGTTTACCCCTCCAGAAGACCGCATGAGGCAGTTGCTGGAGTTAAACGTCCGAGCTCAGACGGCCTTCCTGGACCACATGGGTGGATATTTTGACCGAGCTAGCTCGCAGCACGACCAGTCGGCCGGCACCATGCCGGGGACGCCGTCTGGAAGTCAAGCTGCATATGACATGCCTCAGGGAAAAAGAGGATTCCATCTTATGTTTAATACATCTTTTGATGGGGACATAAATGAAACAAAAAATTTCATGCTCAGTGTTAAATGGCATCGTGCTAACTATCTGTTTTCCGATGAACTCGCTTTTGGAACATTTTGGAGTCTCCTTAAGGGAAGAGCCGGACGATGGTGGGCCGACAACTTTGACAAATATAACATGGAATGGGAGACTACGTTAAAAGCCTTTGAGACCGCCCACCAGTTAACTCAGAATTTGCGAACAATCCTTCGGGATGTTGCCGCTTGAGTGCCAAAGACTGGGGAGGACCCAAATACTCTGAGAGAGTATATTTCATCGGAGATGGCTTGTTTGAATAGTCAAACTTTAGAACAAGTTAAGGTGGCGTTGTATTTAAACCAACTGCCAGACAAGATTCTAAAGATGATGACGAACTGTGATTCCTTCCAGACGTTACACGAGGTCTCAGCTGAAGCATGGAGATTATATCAACATGAGGGAAGCACGCAGCAGTTTTGACAAATGCACCACAAAAAATATTTTGTTTTATTACCAACTTTATCACTAACTTCAGCTTCGACTGGAACATTCACTGTTGGCACAACTTATTTTATACACTTACCCAACAAATCAAGTAGGACAGTTTTTTTCCCACTTATTAGTGGATTATTTTCAGTCAACTTTGGTACATACCTATCAGAAAATGGTGCCACTATACTCAAGATAGCTAACTTACATTCACTCGAATCCAATTTTGTTAACATGTTATTGAAATCTTCATCTGTTGCAGCTGGAATGACTTTCACTTCTTTTAAAGTTTTTTTTCTTCTTTCACATGGTTGTTTGGCTCTGAGGTAGAATCTTTAAATGCTTCCTCTAACTTCTTATACTTTATTTTAGGAGTTTGAGAAGTCAAATTCATTGATCTTTGCATAAACGACATCTTTTGTGGGGAGGGGTTTGGCCAATATGCTTCTTTTTGAGTGACAGAACATCCACTTTTATGCCGTTCTGCAAAGTCAACATAGAAAAGAAGAGAACTAATATGACTGCAAGCTTTTGCGAGTTCTGCCATGCAGTCACAATGTGCTGATACAATCAAAGCTTTGGAATCAACAATTACCCAATGTAGTAGAGGTTTATTATTGAGGTGCTGGGAATGAAGAACCTATTAAAAATAAACAACATAAAAAAATGTAATTGGCATAATTATGCATTGCCTCTAAATGAAAAGTGTCTTACCTTGGCAGTTATGATGAAGTGTTTATTTATTTTTAGATGCTTTACATCTCTTACTCATCCCCATACAAATTGATCACATGCTTCTAAACTTTTGTATGCTTTAAATTGGGTAAGTGTGTAGTAACTCGTGGTAAGAACAAGATAGGTTACTAACTCTAGGTATGTCACTCCTGGTAAATCTTCAATATCAATTGACTATTCCTTACTTTTAATTGTATAAGGATCTTTGTAACTTATTATACTAATTTTTTCAGTAAATTGGTTCGCTACTTCACCTACTAAACTTTAAAAATAGTCACTTTCCTCCACATTGGATGCTGATGGCTGTGCAGTCCCCATTACAAGTATACCTCCAGTTTTTTTTAACGGCATTGTATTTCAAAGAAAAAAAACTACTGTGAGAAAAAAATAAGGTTAAATAGAGTCAATGAGCTTTTTTTCTCCTTTGCATTAGTTTGGCCATTTCATGGCCTTGAAGAGTTTTTCCCCCTGCGTTATTTTCGGTTAGTCATTCAAAAAATGCATTAGTTTCTCTTGGTGTGTAATATCAGAAGAAACGAGCGAAAGAGGAAGATCACATTCAGTGGTGACTGCGATGCATTAATGCAGTGCATTATTCAGGTAAATAATATTGTCAAAAGAAATGAGATAAAAAGGGAGAAGGCATTCAGTGGTGAACAGCCTGCAAGACATAATGCAGTACATTACTTGGGTAAGTACAGTACATTTTATTTATTTTTTTTTCTCTGAAACAACTTAGATTTGTTGAATGCACTAGAAAACTATTTATTAAAAAAAGTCCCGAAAATATTTAATCTATTTCTAATAAATTTGAAATTTCGAAACAGTAATTAATTTCATTATAAACTGATGTTATATATTTTGAGGCAGCACACAATTTTAAATCAATCGGTTGAAATGGAAAAGGGTTTTTTTTAAATTTGAATGTTCGGAAATTTTTTTGGGCATTGTTTTGGATTTGTATTTCTCTCCCCAAACCACTACAAATTTCGCTATTACCAATTTTTGAATTAAAATTAAAGTGTTGTCCAAAATAAAAGACTTGCCAGTTTCTAAAGTGATTAATAAATTGCTTCTGGCTTTTGTACTTTTGTTATAAGTACTGAAAAATATATCATTTACTATACATTTATTATAATTTTGAGCCAAATGTTTTATTTCTGTTTTAATTAAATTTTTAATTGAAAGTATTTCTAAATTTTGTAAACGATCAGGTTTATGAGGCCCCAAAAGTGTTACTCCATCAACCTATAAACTGTTAACAAAATTTAATTCTTAATTTAATATGCTGAAAAATGTTTTTACGCAATTATTTTTACATTTACTTTGCAATTTGGAAACTTGGGATATTTCCACAATGTTGGTACCAATTTGGGTGTTAATAAAATTGGCACCATAAAACATTAAAAAAATTTTCCATTAAAAGACTCAAATGGAAAAGTAGAAGTTGCCCATAAAGGTCCCCAATTTTGAACTGATTCACTAATATAGCTTAAAATATGCACATATAAGTTTTGCCATATGTTTTAAATTTCTTCAATAAATTTATTTACTAATTTTTTAGCTATTTTAATATCTTTGCCAGAGATATTTTGGCTTAACATTAATGTATGAGCTTTTGAAAAATTTGAAAAATGTTTTAAATATAAAGATGGCTAAATTTTGTTTAAAATAAACCCCTGAAATGTAAATAAAAATTCGAAATTCACTGGTTTTCCAGTAAATTTTATGTGCCATTAACTTAATCTGTCTGGGAATTTTTAAGACGTTTTTATAATTTTTTTTCTAATATACCGGTAATAAAATTTATTATGATTAGAAGAGTCAAACCAAGAGTTGATAAACATCTTAGCAACTCCTATACAACACGCATGCATGTATTCAATTGAAAAAAATTTTAAAATGTCAAAATTGTGTAAATCAAGTAAGGGAGACACCTCTAAAATGCCAAATTTATTTACTAGGTTTTTGTTTTGTAAAATTTTAATAGCTTTTTCCATTGTTCTTAATGGAGTAGCTTAATTTTGGACCGGGTAAATTCTTTTGAAGCTTTTTTTCCTGTTTTTGAAGTGGTGTTAAAAGTTTCTCCTTTTATGGTGCACTATGAGCAACCATATTCACCATTAAATTGTTTCAATCCTTGAAGAGAGCACTTGGCCACAGCATCACAGGTGCACACTAAGAATTGAATGGTGGAATGAATTGTTTTTGATTTGAATTTCCATTCTATTACCAAAATTACTAAAGTATTTCCATAATACTGCATGATCTGTCACATCTGTAATTATAAAGATAACAATTAGTCTATGTCCATTTTTATTAAAATACTTTCAAATAAAAAAAACCACTTATTATGTGTATAGGATTGCACTTGTGTTTCCCAACATGGGAATGTTTTGATAGTTGTGAATAACTTCACAACTATGAGTGCACACCAATGAGTGCACACTATATGTAAATTAACATATTAAATTGTAAAACTTATTCTAAATTGCAAAATTTATGTAATTACCTTTTCTTGCATACTTAGCATATCTTGCATACTTAGCTGGGAAAATATCATCCATTGAATGTAATGGCTAAGAATAATTGTAGTCCCATCTTCAAGCCTGCATTGAGAACACATTTCTTCCAACTTAAAAGAAAACAATTTACCTTTTCTAAGATGTTTTCAATTACACTCTTTAAAATTGCACTTGAAGGACCATTCTGACGCACTCGCATACACACATAAACAAAATGATCAAATTTTCCAATTAAAAAAAAATATTAACATTGTTAATGTAAATGACAACTATTGCTATGTTAATATACTGTACTTACAAAAATGCGGGACTCTGTTGTTTAATTCAAAAAATCTAATAAATCATTTCATAAAAAAATTTATTACAGAAGAAAAGGACTGGCATGCACTACCAAAACAACTAGAATGTTATTATTGTGGCAAATATTATTTTACTATATTTTTTACTATATTATTTATATGCTTTTCACATTTCTTTGATTCCACACATTAATAATATTACACACTTGTTTAATTCCACAAATGAAATTGCACACAATTTTATAACTAATTAAATTCAATCGATCGCATGATCAACAAAAATGAATCCAATCGTGTAATTGTGCAGCCAATATCATAAATTAAAATATATATTCGATAGCCATTAATCTATATTTTTATACTTCAATGTTTTTCGCAATTTTTTAACCAAAATAATTTATAAAATGAGATCGCACACTAATTTCTCTAACAGAATAAAAATGTTTATATAAGACATCTTTTATTAGGAACATTGGCCAATTATTTTTTGTGTAATCGATTGTGTATATTTGCTTATAAATTTAATTTTAAAATACTTACTACTACAGAGACTTTCGGAAATTTAAACTCCAGCATCGTCATCTAAATTGTTCTGGTTAGTAAGAACCAAATTTTCCTATAATTAAGAAAATTATTAAAAATAATAAAATATTTCGCATTACACTATAATTTTCTTACCAGAAGATTTAGCTGCCCAATGCACCTATAGCTAGTCACTAAAATGGAAGACAAACATAATTATTTAATAAAAAAAAATTTAATAAAGAAACTTACATTTCTTGATTGATATTGTTAATTTTTCTAAGCTAACAATGCTAAAAAAATTAAATACAGTATTAAAAACTGAACAAAAAATGCTTCAATTTTTTAACGGAACACAAAGGCAAGGCTACCTGACAGATGTTTCTGAATATGTAGTCATGCAAAGCTGGAATATTACTTATTTCTAATTTGCTTAAGTTGTAGCAACTCCATGCAATATCCAATAAACCGTTCTCAGACAGCTACAAGAAATACAATTAACTTTAAGAAAATGATAATTTTTCAAAAACAATACCTGGCAAGTTTTGTTCATAAAATAAATGATTTAACTTTGATCCATGTTCATCAAAACACTATTAAATTACTTTGTATAATTTATCTTTATTAGTAAACACCAATTGTCATACCAGTTCATAAATGGAATGATATGGATGATGGAGCAATATTGGTGGGCACCCAGATTCCCACCCCAAAAGAAAGGATTGGAAAAATGGATTGTTTCATCAAAACAGCCTTATTGCTGTCGCTCAGCACATGTCTAAAACGTTTGCAGACGGTTAAAGTTTTCCTCAGTTTGGTACATAATTTAGCAATATGGGCATCCCAAATCATAGCCGAGTCATAGTGGACTCCCAACATACGCATTTCCCCCAAAATACAGAGATCGCTCCCACACAACTTCACCGTGGATCTAGTCACTTTCGTAATAAAGAACGAAGAACCAAACGCGATTATGCGAGACTTCGCCTCCTGCAGCTCCATGAGGAAGTTAGCAAACCAGTTTTTAATTTTAAGGAGATCTTCAATTAATTTTAAAGTATCATAATACTCCACCTCGTCGAAAACATAAATCAGGTAGAGATCGTCAGCATAGGACAGCAGGATTCCCCTCAGCTTGAGGTCAAAAAGGGAATGAGTGGTCAGAATGTACAAAAGTAGGCCGACGGAGGAACCTTGCGGCACCCCCCCCCCCCTGTAACCCCATGAGGTGAGGAGAGATCATGGGTTCCCCTCACTCGAATCTTACGCCCGGATAAATAATCCTTAAATAACTTTAACACTTCCCCATGGACCCCTGAGGAGCCAAGCTCTTCTAAAACGCGAGTGGTGGGCAGGGCATCAAAAGCCTTCTTGACATCGAGCTGGACAACAAGGACCAATTTACCCTCTACATGAGCTCTGGTAATGATGTTATTAACTTTCATCAAACAGGTCACAACATCCCGTCCCTGACGGAAGCCATGCTGATCACACAGAAGCATCCCCCCCCCACTCAAGATACTCCCTCAGCTCGCTCTCCAGGTACCTCTCAAAGAGGCAGGACTCCATTCTCAGGCAGGTAATCGGTCTGTAACTTCCTGCCTCGGACCGAGAGCCAGATCCCTTGTAAATGGGAACAATAGTACCATGTTTCCAATACTCGGGCAACTTGGCCGAACCGAGACAGGTGTTAAATTCTCCCACCATCCTTTTGACGATCGCTACCGGTAAAACTTTAAGATGATTCAAGGTCAGCTCTGAGCCGCTGGGGGCCGCATTCCTCATGGACTGCAGGTGGTAGGCAAAGGACCCCGCATTCATCGCCCTTGGCTTCCACCCCTCCTGGTTTTCCATATTAACATAATTAGCGCTAGGTTCAATATGCTTCACAATACTGGAAAAAAAGGTTGCACATGATTCAACATTTATCAATTTTTTGTCAACAATACTTAATCTCTCTTTGCTTATAAGGCACTGGATATGCCAGAGGTCCTGGATTCGCTGTAATTTTATCTGGGCAAAAAACATGGTGCGTTGATTATCACATTCGTCTTTGTAAAGTTTGTCCGCCTTTTCATACAGTTTTTGATCTGAAATAGATAATGTGTTCAGATAGGTTTTATACTTCGCTTGATGAACTCTTTTAAGATGAGTAAGGAGAGGGGTCCACCATGGTCTTGTGGCCTCGGCATTATAATATAAAGTCGTCTGAGTATCACAAACCAAAGTTTGCACATCCATCTAAAAGGAGCTTTCTCCAAAGAGGTATCCCACGGCTAAACAAACGCGAAAGCAGTTGATGGCTGCCTTATTAGAAATTCTTAAAGCGCCGCACCCCGAAGAAGTGGCCCCCGCAGCAGATGAAGTCGAGAAAATTACCCCGAGGTGATCAGAACCCATTTTTAAGATTTTAGCAAGGTGACATGAGGCTCCCCGAGACATCACCCAGTCAATTCCTTTGTCCTCCCGAGTCGGAACTGCAAACTGTAAATTAATGTTATTATCGAAGAAAATCTGCATGTGTGAGCAATCTCCTTCATCCAGATTATCGAAATTAAGGTCCCCACAGACGATCACTCGTTGATAGGCTGAGGCATAATGGAAGATGCTCGATAAATTGTAAAGTAAAATTAAGTAAAATAAGTAAAATAAATTTAAGTAAAATATAAATGCCTCCGCCCCTTTTCTTCTTTGCGGTCGGCGGCCTATCCTTCCGCACAGCCACATACCCCCTGGTGTTTAGGTCCGTATTTTCGTTTGATCCCTTGAACCAACTCTCGACGAAAAACGCCACGTCAACATCATAACGAGCCATCTTGTCAAGTGTTTTCTCGAACTTGGAAAGAAGGCTGCAGCAGTTCCAAAATAAAAAGGAAAGTGGTTCAGACTGGGTGGCCCCCACAACACCAGCTAGAGTCATAACCGTTGATGTTAGAGTTGAGCCGGGCCCTGGCTGCCCCTGGGTGATGCAGGAGCGGACCTCGTCTCGTTGCACCGTAGGCTCCAGAGGCGGTAGAAAATCCGGATTCTTCCCCTTCCAGATATGACATTCAGCAGGTTTAGGCCATGCATCTTTTACTGCTTGCTCATCATGAGCGTGGATTCTTTTCCCTCCTTTGTCTTATAGCGCGAGCATAGGTTAACCGTAACCCCCTCGTCCATAAAATGATCTTTCATCTGTTGACAGGATATCCGGAAGCCATAAACACCTGAGCGCATGGCGACTCTAAATTCTTTTTTTGCATTGTAGTTACCGAATCTGTTACTTTCTTTCCTGCCCTCGACAAAAGTAGTTCTACCATTCATGCCACTTTGCTGAGTGAGCTGTGCACTAGTACCGGAAGCGGAAGCTGAGGCAGGTGAAACATCACCCGCATTGCCAACTTCCATGTGGTCACTGCCGCTCTCTTCTTCTCCTCCCCTCGCCTGATTTCCACGCGCGACTTTTGCATTAGTCTCTTCACCTTTATCCGCTCCAACCACTTCCAACCACACTCTCTTTGTGGGCAACCGCAGTTGAACGTTTCTAGTTGCAAGCAACAAAAAATTAGCTGCACACATTGCCATAAGGCTGTCGATTTTTTCACAAAAAGGTTGTAAACGTTCATTAATTTCATGTTTCAAGGTCGCCGTAGAGTCGTCGAACCTCTTGTCAATTGTGATGGTAGCAGTACGAAGGTTCTGATTAACCTTACTGATCGCGGTTGTCAGTCTTTCATTAAAATTTATTTTGACCAGGTCAATCTTTTTATTTAAATTGTCATTTGCAGAATCCATTTTAGCCTCCAGGCTTGAAACGGCCTCCTAAAGCTCGTGACGGCTAACCAACGTAGAACCAAGGTCGTTGTCCACATGGCAGTCTTCCGTCTGGGTTTCTGCCATCTTTTGTACAATTAGGATGTCTTTTCCTACACCGGACTCCTCGATCGGAGTTAATAACGCTTGCAAAATGCACTCACAGTTGACGAAAAACTGCTGCCAGTCCTCAGAAGCCCCCGGGCTTTTTTTCGAAGTTGCGTCGAGTGTAAAATCAAAAATATCCTTTAAACGGTTCGCAATTTTATAGTCATGTATAGAAATCCGAATTTTTAAAACTGTCTATTTTATTAATCTGAGCGATCACAAGTTTATGCTTCTCTTTCGCGAGCAAGCCAGCCTCTCGAATAATTTTGCCACGATTCACCCCCGTTGCTCTAGTACAAATTGCACTAGCGTTAATAAGTTTTGGACTTTCATCCATTAATTAAAATAAGAAAACACGGAGCGAATAAAAGGTCAACCTCTCTCTTCAACGACTCGACTTATCGATGTATATTTCCTGTCTCATTTGCTCCAGTTCTAAGCGCAATGTTACGGACTCATGATCTGCCTTATTCTCAACCCGTTCATTACTCTCAACCACCAAATTCTGCAATGTTTGGCTAACTACTGCTGGGTCTACATCTACCCCTTCTTGCACAGCTGTTCTTACCACATTCAAAAATCCCTCATCCCGCATTTCTCTTCTTCGTACAAAATCCCTATCCTCATCATCTCCATAGACTTTGTATAGTTCAGCAAAATGTTGCTGCTGCGCTGCTATTCGTGCTACTTCGTCCGCATTCAATGCAATTGATTGATCCCCCAAATTTTGCTCATTTTCACTCTGTCCCATCCCACTAACACCTGTTGGGGCATTTCCATCCTCTAAATGCTGAAACGTAACCCCCATATTTGACTGATATGGCTGATATGAGATTAGGCTGCAAAAAAACAAGTTCAAAGATTAATCCCCCTTACATGAGTCATCCCCCCCAAAATTTGCATTGAGCAC
>JAQGAZ010003460.1:0-11681 GCA_034692225.1 Polydesmus complanatus
AAATCTATCAAAGATTTAAAAATGCAAATCTCTTAAAAAATTAAAATTGCAAATCTATCAAAGATTTAAAAATGCAAATCTCTTAAAAAATTAAAATTGCAAATCTATCAAAGATTTAAAAATGCAAGTCTATTAAAGATTTAACAATATCTGTCAAAAGATTTAAAAAATGCAAATCTAAGCTTTTAACACGAAAATCTTTAAAAGATTTAAAAATTTAAATATATTCCGGGATTTGTAAATCTGTCGGGAGACATAACACTGCGTTAAATACAAATTTGTAAATCCTCACGTAGAGATTTAAAATGTGTAAATCCAATTTAGAAATTTTATTCTTGTAAATCTACCATAGAAATTTTAAAGCTATAAATCTATTCTAAAAATTCTAAATTTGTAAATCTATTTCGTAGAGATTTTAAATTTTTGTAAATCTCACGCGAGATTTTCACCGAAAAGAAGACGAGCGCCGTAACAATAAGAACAACGATAAGCTTAATCCATAAAGTTAGCATATAAATAGCAGTTGAATCCCCGGAGACGCAAAGCGGGTGTCGGCCGCCATTTTGAGAGCCTCGTATTAATAATACACAGTAGAAAGAGAATCGACGCGTATAAATTATGTCATCCGCCGCCATCTTTCTCCTCCTCCAGTCCAATTAACAGCCTCACTGCGCAAGTGCGCCTCTAAGCATGCTAAACAGTCGACGTCGCGCCTCAGCGGCCATTTAATCAGCCGCCATCTTGTTTTCTCTCGCGCAGCTAACCGAGCGTCGCAATTGGCTGATTGAGAGGAGCGGAAGTTGCAGCTAGCTCCGCGTCTCTCATTCTGCATAAATAAATACATAACTAAACGCGTCGCCGGAAGTGCGCTGGAAGAGGTTAATAGTCACGCCCACTCAATAATAGAAACAACAGCAACGCCCCCTACCATCTAATTATGTCTAATTGCTTTTCGTACACGTAATAAATGTCTGATGAGGCAATTAGCGACCTCGTCAACTGCGCAGCTTCATCGGCGCACTCAATTCATTTTACATTTATTAGGCCTATTCATTTGCATCCTACACAACTTAATAGGTGAACGCTCTCTCTCTCTCTGCGCATGCTTTGTGGGAGAGGATTCAATTCGATTGGCGAGTATCGAATTAACGGGGGTTGAAGTTTATGGGAGAGATTTAAGAGATTTACGTTAATAGTCTATGGAATAAATCTATGCAAAATATAGGCCTACACTTGTAAATCTAACAGAAACCATTAGAATGAAATCTTTTATTAGAGTGAAATTTTCGTTTTAAGTGCAATTTTTCGCTAGATTGAAATGTGCTTTTGCTTGAAATTTTCATTTGCGTGAAATTTTCATTTGAGTTAAATTTTTATCAGGAGTGAAATTTTCGTTTAAGTGAAATTTTCGTTTAAGTGAAATTTTCGTTTAAGTGAAATTTTCACTTGAATCAAATTTGCATTTTTTCGGTGAATTTTTCATTTGAGTTAAATTTTTTATTCTAGTAAAATAATCGTTCAAGTGAAATTTTCGCTTGAATCAAATGTGCGGGTTTTTTTTTTTTGTGAAATTTTCATCTGAGTTAAATTTTCACGTGCTTTAAATTTTTATAGCAGTAGAGTGAAATGTTTTATTAGAATGAAATTTTTTATTAGAATGAAATTTTTTATTAGAATGAAATTTTTTATTAGAATGAAATTTTTTATTAGAATAAAAATTTTTATTAGAATGAAAATTTTTATTAGAATGAAATTTTTTATTACAGTGAAACTTTCGTTTAAGTGAAATTTTCACGTGCCTTACATTTTTATCTGAATGAAATTTTTATAACGGAAGTGGGGAATTTTTTTATTAGAGTGAAATTTTCGTTTAATTTTCATCGGAGAAATTTTTTCGTTGAAGTGAAATTTTCGCTTGAATGAAATATGACATTTGCGTGAAATTTTCGGGTGACTGAAAATTTTGTTTTTCGCACGATTGAAATTTTAACAATTTGAAGAATTTTCATTCGAGTGAAATTTACTTTAGAATCAAAAATTTTCCTTCCGGCGAATAATAATGTTTCCGCTTTACACTTCCGCTGAATTTTTTTCTTTAATAATTCATCGCAACTTTTTTTCATAGAAGTTCATAGAATTTTTTTTGTCTTTTTTTTTGTAAGTTGATTAAAGGAATCGAAAACAAATTTGCATCTTTTTCGCAACAACACTTTTTTTTTTTTTTGTTTATTAAATTAAGAATTCTTCAAAACGAGAGAGTGAGAGAGAAAAAGAAAGATGGCGTCAGAATCCTAATTACACGTTCACATCTCTTTTCCCGCCTTTTTTTTATTTACTCAGAATCAGAGCTTCCCCGATGCATATCAATCACATCGATTCAAACAGACTGAAAGAGAGAGTAAAAGAAAGAGAGAGAGAGAGAGAGAGAGAGTCTGGTGAGAGAGAAAGAAAGATGGCGGAATGTGTTTATTTATTTATCCAATTAAAACTTTGTTTTTTTTTCTGTCGTCATTCGTGTTTTTATGGCGGAAGAAGAAGAAAAAACAGCCGCAGGGAAAAAACGCGGAAGGAATTTCACTCAATGAGAGAGACAAGTTATAGGGTTAAAGTCTATGGGAGAGATTTACATTAAAATATACAGGAAAGATTTACACTTATTTATATGAGGGAGATTTACATTATTAACTATGGGAGAGATTTACATTAAAATGTACGGCAAAGATTTACATTTATTTCTATGAGAGAGATTTACAGTACATTAAAGTTTATGAGAGATTTACATTAAAGTTTATGAGAGATTTACATTACATTTTATGGCAAAGATTTACTTTAAATTATATGTGAAAGATTTAAATTGAAATAAATGTGAAAGATTTACATTGAAAAAAATGGAAAAGATTTACATTGAAAAAAATGGAAAAGATTTACATTGAAAGAAATGGAAAAGATTTACTTTAAATCATAATATGGGAAAGATTTACATTGAAATAAATGGGAAAGATTTACTTTAAATTATATGTGAAAGATTTACATTGAAATAAATGGAAAAGATTTACATTGAAAATGAATGGGGAAGATTTACATTGAAATAAAAAAAAAAGATTTACATAGAAATAAAGAAAAAAGATTTACATTTAAGTAAAAATAAAAGATTTACATTGAAAATAAATGGGAAAGATTTACTTTAAATTATATTTGAAAGATTTACATTGAAATAAATGGAAAAGATTTACATTGAAATAAATTTACTTTAAATTATATGGGAAAGATTTACATTGAAAATAAATGGGAAAGATTTACATTGAAATAAAGAAAAAAGATTTACATAGAAATAAAGAAAAAAGATTTACATAGAAATAAAGAAAAAAGATTTACATAGAAATAAAGAAAAAAGATTTACATTGAAATAAAAGTAAAAGATTTACATTGAAATAAATGGAAAAGATTTACATTGAAATAAATTTACTTTAAATTATATGGGAAAGATTTACATTGAAAATAAATGGGAAAGATTTAAATTGAAATAAAGAAAAAAGATTTACATAAAAATAAAGAAAAAAGATTTACATTGAAGTAAAAGTAAAAGATTTACATTGAAAATAAATGGAAAAGATTTACATTGAAATAATTTACTAGTCAAGGTAAAAAAATTTTGCTTTAAAATCTATGAGAGATTTACATCAAAATCAATAGCAAAGATTTACATTGAAGTATAAAATGATTTACATTAAATTATTTGGGAAAGATTTACAAATTAAAGATTTTGGAGAATTCCAACAAACGTCTGTAAATCTTAACAGAAAATTTCCCTCGTAAATCTGTAAGCCTCAAATCTGTAAATCTAATAAATTTTCACTCGTAAATCTCGCAAAGATTTTCACTTTTAATAATAATTGCAATCAAAATTTTCCATCGTAAATCTTAGCTAATTTTTATTTGTAAATCTATTAAAGACTTGTAAATCTTGTATATTTTCACTTGCAAATCTCAAATAATTTAAATAAATCTATATAAAAGATTTACATTACTATTCAGTTGGAGAAAGAAATTCCCTTTTTAAAAGTCAATTGAAGAATTTTATGTGCCTATAGAAAAGCGTTTACGCATGCGCAGTAGTGGTAGCCATAAAACGCGGAGTGTATTTTTTTTGCCTCTAGGGGAATAAAGTGTCGCTCCGGTCGTTTTAGCATGATTTCCGCGACGGGTAATTTCCCGCTTCCCTCCCCGTCATTATTCCGCCGAGTGCTCACTTCCGGTCCCTCTCCCACTCCCTCCCCACCTCCTCACACCTCCCTCGCAGCAGCAGGTGCGCCGGACTCCAGCCGCCATCTTGGATGTATTATGCCGATGTCCTTTCATCCGGTCTATTGATCTGCGCGCGCCGCCATCTTTTTATTGACGTTTTCGAAGCAATTTGCGTTTCACAATACAAACGGACATTTCCTTTTTCTTCAATACATTTCCTCCATAGATTTACACAGAAAAAGCTCCCACAGATTTACAGGTAAAAATATCTCCCACGGATTTACGGATTAAATTCTGTGCAAGATTTACAAGAAAAAATTGTATGGATTTACGGGTTAAAGCATTATAGATTTACAAGTTAAAACTTCTATAGATTTACAAGTTAAAATGGTTTAAGATTTACAAGTTAAAATGTGATAAGATTTACAAGTTAAAATGTGATAAGATTTATAAGTTAAAATGTGATAAGATTTACACGTAAAAATGTGATAAGATTTACAAGTTAAAAGTTTATAGATTTTTAAGTTAAAATGTTTTAAGATTTACAAGTTAAAATGTTTTAAGATTTACAAGTTAAAATGTTTTAAGATTTACAAATTAAAATGTTTTAAGATTTACAAGTTAAAATGTTTTAAGATTTACAAGTTAAAATGTGATAAGATTTACAAGTTAAAATGTTTTAAGATTTACAAGTTAAAATGTGATAAGATTTACAAGTTAAAATGTGATAAGATTTACAAGTTAAAATGTGATAAGATTTACAAGTTAAAATGTAATAAGATTTACAAGTTAAAAGTTTATAGATTTACAAGTTAAAATGTTTTAAGATTTACAAGTTAAAATGTGATAAGATTTACAAGTTAAAATGTTATAGATTTACAAACAAAATTTTGATAGATTTACAAGTTAAAAATTTTATATAAAATTTCACTCCAATAGAAATTTCATCCTGATAAAAATTTAACTCCAATGAAAATTTTCAACCGTAAGCTTCTCAAAACATTTTTTTTTTTTTCACATCTGTGATAAGCGTAAATTTCACTCGAAAGGAAAATAATTTCAGCCGTAGCGAAAATTTAATTATCGCCGAAAGTAAATCACACTTAAACGTAATTAGTGTCCGTTTCTCCTTTTTACCTGATTTTTCTCTTTTATGCAATTTCGCCTCGTGGAAAAAACCACCGCAAATAATTAGCCGCTATCTCTTTCCAACTGAAAATTGATTTCCGCTTTCTATGCCGGGCGGCGCTTTAGAATAAACTTAAAAAGCTGGCGACTCTGAGCAAAAATTGGCGCCTGAAAACACATTGAAAATTTAATAGTGGCGCCTAAAATCAATACCTGAAAAACCCACAAAGCGCTAATTAAGCCTAATTATTATTATTTTTTTTTTTTTCTCTTTTATGCGGTTTCGCTTTTTTGTCCGAAATAAAAGCGCTAATAATTATCTTTAATAACACTTCAAACTGTTAATTAATTTAATTACAATTGATTTCCGCTCGTGTCAAAACTTCCGCTTTCATCGCAAATAATTACTTATCAAACTTCAATCAATCGATCAAAGCAAACGCCGACGTCATCGATCAACCTCGCTCAACGCGCTACTTTAATTCGTCTCGCGGATAACGAGGGATTTTTGCTCATTCAAACTCACACTTCCCTCTCTCAACGCGGTTTTCATCACTAAAATTTGTATAATATTTTTTTTAAGTCAACTTTAAATTTACTCACTAAAAACCCTCACTAAACAATAACCACCAAAAAATGTAGACTACACTAAACTTTAAAATTCAACACCTGATGCTCAATACCCCTCACACTAAACCACAAAAATTAACAGTGAAGCTTATAAAGTGCGCACTAAACGTCATAGAATTTACATTAAACGGAAAATAGTGTAAACTAAACTTGAAAAATCAAAACTAAAAAATAAATGAAAGAACACTAAACATCAAAAAAAAAATGTACACTAAAGATCATAAAGTAAACACAAAACAACAAAATCAAAAAAAACGCACACTAAAGAGTGAGCACTAAACATCAAAAAAAAATGTACACTAAAGATCCTAAAGTGAACACTAAACCTCGAAATTTTCTCACTAAAAATTCAGATCAAACTTTGAAAAGTGCACATACTAAACATCAAAACACTCACTAAATCCAAAAAAAAGAAGAGCGAGATTAAAGTCCACTTAACCTCGCTTAAGTTTTGGCGCTCAAAGACCGGAAATAGTTAAACAAAAATAAAAGAAAAAAGGGTTCAAGTGCGTTTTTACTTCCGTTTTTTCCCCCACAAAGCGTTTTCTCGTGTTTCTCCATTTCTCTTCATTAACCTCGTTTCCCGCCTTTTTCTCTCCACCTCTTTAATCCCACACTTCCGGTTTTTTTCGGCGCAAACGAAGAGAAATGGCGGGGAAAATAAATCCCCGTCTCGCATTAAAAAGTTTAAAATAAATAAGTAAAGAGGATTTTTCTTTACCTTTGATTAGCCATCGGCGTCGAGTACCGGAAGTGGAAGAGAGCATTAAATCCCATTGAAAACACTGGAAAGAAAAATAAATAAATAAAAAAATGTTTAATTTTTCCCGCCAAAATAAAAATAAATCTTAATTAAAAATAAACGCGCGCGAAGAGTGCTTCGAACCGGAAGTGAGTTTTATTCATTCTGAGAGTTTGCGCACTAAACAAAAATGGAAGCTTTTGTGTTGGGCGAAACAATAGAAGCGAATTAGCGTAACAACCGGAAGTTCATATTATGTAAATCTATAGGAAAAATTTACCTTCAAAATCTATGACAGAGATTTACATTAAAAATTATGGAAAAGATTTACATTAAAATGTCTTGAAAGTTTTACAATAGAATGTTTGGAAAGATTTACATTAAAATTTTTGGAAAGATTTACATTAAAAATTTTTGAAAGATTTACATTAAAAAATGTCTTGAAAGATTTACATTATAAAATTCTGAAAGATTTACATTAAAAAATTCTGAAAGATTTACATTAAAAAATTCTGAAAAATTTACATTAAAAAATGTTTGAAAGATTTAAATTGAAAAGTGTTTGAAAGATTTACATTCAAATGTTTTCAAAGATTTACCTTAAAAATGTTTGAAAGATTTTCATTAAAACTTTAATGTAATTCTTTGAAAACATTTTATAGAAAGATTTACATTTAACGCTTTGGGAAAGATTTACATTTAACTCTTTGGGAAAGATTTACATTAAACTTAAGAGGGAGAGATTTACAACAAAACTTGTGTGAAAGATTTGCGTAGTCTGCCCATCTAGCCCGATGTTCGTTATAACGAAATCTCTTCACTCTGAGCAGATATTTGATATAACGAAATTTTTTGTATTGTTCTTTTTTTTTGGTTTTTGTTTTATTTAAATTTTCTTTTGTGAAGAAAATGAATTGTTTATTTAAATGAGAAAATGTGTTTGTGTTTGTAAGTTGAATAGACGGCGCATGCGCAGGCGTCCAAAGTGTCGTAAAACGCGCGGAGAAAACTCTTCTTCCACAAAAGACAAAATTAACCTTTCAACTTAATTATCATCCGCGCCCTTCTGCGCACGCGCACGACCTCGGGCGACGCGAACAATGCACTCGTTTTAATTGCAAATTAAGCCCCGCCCACTCACCACCCACTTCCCCCGCCTCCCCAATCCACACGCAAATCTCTTCCAGAAATTTTTAATGTAAATCCCAAAAAATTGTTTTTGTAAATCTCTTCTAAAAATATTTTAAAGTAAATCTTTCCCATTAACTTCTGTGTACATTTTTCCCCAAAGACTTTAGTGTAAATCTTTTGGACATTTAAATGTAAATCTCTCCTATACACATTAATGCAATTCTTTCTAACACTTTTTAATGCAAATCTTTCAAACACTTTTTTATGTAAATCTTTCAAACCTTTTTTAATGTAAATCTTTCAAACATTTTTCAATGTAAATCTTTCATACACTTTTCAATGTAAATCTTTCAAACACTTTTTAATGTAAATCTCTCATACACTTTTCAATGAAATTTTTCATACACTTTTCAACGTAAATCTCATACACTTTTAAATGTAAATCTCACATACACTTTTCAATGTAAATCTCTCATACACTTTTCAATGTAAATCTTTCATACACTTTTCAACGTAAATCTCATACACTTTTAAATGTAAATCTCCCATACACTTCAAACCAGGAATTTCGTAATAGTGAAAATGTAGTTGCTTAGAAAATAGTGTTTTGTTGTATCGATTCTTTGGATCGATACTATCGCCCTACACGTATCTCCATAGGGTTTCTTAATCCTTCATTAAGCTGATGACGTCTTTCTCCTCCTCCGCCGGACATTCCGTCCTCTCCTCACGTCTCTCCTCACGATCGATGACGCGGACCGAAGAAACAAACGGAAATCGATCTCCGTTCGAACGGAAGGACATCAGCCCCGCCCCCCTAGTCACGCCCCTCCCTCCTACGCTGCCAATGGCGGCGTCTGCCAACACAACATAATCACCGGTTTCGCATCTCCTCTTTTGGCGGGAAAAAAGATAATCGATTTTTTAAAAAAATAGTATCGATCGATTAATTATTTATTATCTCTTACGTCACACGCGGCGCACGTTTTGATATTTTTATTACAATTTTTCAAAATAAAAAAAAAATCGATTTATCGATCGATTTTTTTTCTCCGGCTGCGATAAATTAGAAAAGCTTTTCGCGCATGCGCAGCAGAAGTTTATTTTGGGTAATTTATTTTTAAAATATTTGGCGTTTTTAAATTTTCAATTTTCCTGATAGAAAAACAGATAAAAGATTTGCTAAATCCGGTGCCAATAGAAGATTTATTAAATCAGGTTTTAAAAAAATGAAGGATTTACAATGAAGATTTGATAAATCTCATTAAACAAATTAAAAAAATGATTTAGTAAATCTTTTGTCTACAAAAATTGATTTAGTAAATCTTTCTCCACAAAAATTGATTTAATAAATCTCTGTCTACAAAAATTGATTTAGTAAATCTCTGTCTACAAAAATTGATTTAATAAATCTCTGTCTACAAAAATTGATTTAGTAAATCTCTGTCTACAAAAATTGATTTAGTAAATCTCTGTCTACAAAAATTGATTTAGTAAATCTCTGTCTACAAAAATTGATTTAGTAAATCTTTCTCTACAAAAATTGATTTAATAAATCTCTGTCTACAAAAATTGATTTAGTAAACCTCTGTCTAAAAAAATTGATTTTGTAAATCTCTCCACAAAAATTGATTTTATAAATCTCTGTCTACAAAAATTGGTTTAGTAAATCTCCATCTGCAAAAATTGATTTAGTAAATCTTTGTCCACTAAAATTGATTTAGTAAATCTCAATGTACAAAAATTGATTTAGTAAATCTCTTGTCTAAAAAAATTGATTTAGTAAATCTTTGTCTACTAAAATTGATTTTATAAATCTCTGTTTTCTAAAATTGATTTGGTAAATCTGTCTACAAAAATTGATTTAGTAAATCTCTGTCTACAAAAATTGATTTAGTAAATCTCTGTTTAAAAAAATTGATTTCATGAATCTCTTGACTACAAAAATTAATTTAGTAAATCTCAGTCTGTAAATCTTTCAAATAAAAAAAATTGATTTAGTAAATCTCGGTCTACAAAAACTGATTTAGTAAATCTAAGTTAGATTTAATAATCCAAAACGACATATTAAATCTTGACCTCTAAAAATCTCATTCTGCAAATCTTTTTTTTAAAAAACAAAAAAAAAAGATTTAGTAAATCTTAAATCAAGAAATCTAATTAAAAACCAAAACAATTAATTAACTCTTGCTCCTCAAAAATCTATTGATTTGGTAATTCTTCTAAAATAAATAAAACAAAAAGAGATTTAGTAAATCTCAAGTCTTAAAAAAGATTTATTAAATCTTGATTTAAAAAAAAAAGATTTACTAAATCTTTCAATAAACTAATTTTTTAAATTTAAATCTCGTTAAAATAAAAAAAAAAAATTTTTTAAAAATCGTTCACTAAACTTTTAAAAATCGTTCACTAAATTGTTAAAAATCGTTCACTAAACTTTTAAAAAATCGTTCACTAAACTTTCTAATCGATCACTAAACTCTACAAAAGCGTTCACTTAATTTTGAGGCGGCAAATTTCCAAGTCCGTCCCTGATGACGATGAGCTCGTTATCGTAAACACAGCACAGCGCAGGTGACGTCACCGGAATTGAAATTTAATTAAGTGGCATAGCTATAATAAAAGGGGGGAGGGGTGAAGAGGGGAGGGGGGCGGGGTTAGGGAGTGAGGGGGAGGAGCGTATAAAAAGAAGCGAAAATTGTTTTTTTTTTAATGAGATTATAATATAAAGATGGCGGGCGAGGGTTTTAATTAGTTCATTAAACGCTCACTCGGAGCGTGACGTAGGTGACGCCTGCGCACGTGTCACACCCGCCGTCAAATTAACCGATATACGTGAGCGATGTAGGGGGTGAGGGAGAGGCGGAAGGAGGGGCGGAGGGTGGAGGGCGGGAAAACAATATGAAAATAATTAATGAAAGATAAACGTTGTTGTCATTCGAGCAAAAAGATCATTAATCACCGTTCATTAGGAGAGCAGACACGCACGGCGCATGCGCAACAAGTGACGTCACGCATCGCGCGCGTGCGCTGATTATGAGTGAGCCGGAATTATTAAGGTAAACAATCACACGCTCCGGAGCTGTGACCTACATTTTTAAACTGCTGGCGACTGAAAATTTACGTTAAAAAAGTTAAACTGGCGACTGAAAATTATATGGAAAAACTAAATTTGTCGACTGAAAATTACATTAAATAATTGAAACTGGCGACTAAAAATTTACATTGAATTTTTCAGTCACCAGATTTAATTTTTCAAACTGGCGAGTGAAAATTTCATTAAATAATTGAAACTGGCGATTAAAAGTTTCATTGAAAAATTAAAACTGGCGACTGAAAAATTTCATTAAAAAGAAAAAACTTGGCGACTAAAAATTTCATTGAAAAATTGAAACTGGCGACTAAAAATTTACATTGAAAAATTAAAACTGGCGACTAAAATTTTCATTAAAAAATTAAATCCGGCGACTGAAAAGTTCAAACTGGCGACTGAAAATTTCATTGAAAAGAAAAAACTTGGCGACTGAAAATTGTCATTAAAAAAAAAAAAACTTGGCGACCAAAAATTTCATTGAAAAATTGAAACTGGCGACTAAAAATTTCATTGAAAAATTGAAACTGGCGACTAAAAATTTCATTGAAAAATTAAATCCGGCGACTGAAAAGTTCAAACTGGCGACTGAAAATTACATTAAAAAATTAAAACTTGGCGACTAAAAATTGCATTGAAAAATTGAAACTGGCGACTACAAATTTACATTGAAAAATTAAATTTGGCGACTGAAAAGTTCAAACTGGTGACTAA
>JAQGAZ010003461.1:0-11677 GCA_034692225.1 Polydesmus complanatus
CCCCCCCCCCCCCCCCCCCCCCCATCCATTTCTTTTGTCTTCCGGCCTTTTCAACCATTAATTAAACTAGATATGCAATAATAGCCTCCCTCTCCCCCCTCTCTTCAAAAAACACTTCCAGTCTCTTTTCTACGTGTTAAATAATCCACAAACGACATTTTTATACCGATTTATCTCGTGAAAAAAATGAGGATGACGATGAACATTACAATTTATTTATACAATTAAAAAAAAAAAAAAAGAACCAAAAACAAAAAAAAATTCAATTAAAAATTATTGTCACTTTTTTTCTTTCTTTTCATTTTTTCTCAGACATTTATAAAGAGAGAAAGAGATATGCGTTGTATATTAAAACGGTTAATTTATCATATTTATGCCAATCATTGTTTACATTAAGAAAAACAGCTGTTTAGATACGTTAGAAATGTCAAACGTCAAATACCACCCACCTCCCTCTCAACTTATTTTCAATGTACATAATTTTTTTCTCTTCTTCAAATATTTATTCTAGTTATTCATTACCGTATTTCTAATCTAAAGTTGGGCAAAATATAATTTCGCTTGCAAAATCATAATAATAAAAACTCATCAATTTAATTAAATTCCGATGAGGAATCTTTCCTTTTTTTTTTCTTTCTTTCGAAAAAAGATGAACAAATGACTAGTTTTAGATGGAGATAAGCCCGAAGGTATACATATTCAAAATATAATATATATACCAAAGAAATTGCTTTCACTCAAAATAAAAACAAGATATTGCATTAGCAAATCAAAAAAAAAAAAAAAATGACAACTTTCATAAATTTATTGGAATTTAGAAACGTGTGTATTCCAATCAAAATGAAATATCAAACTCTTAACAATTGTGTAGATAATTTTAAATAATTCGTAAGTTTGTGCTAAACTACGCTGTCTAGCACATTTTAAACTATTAATTTTATTATGTCAAATCTAAAAAAGAAATTATACAGAAATCGCAGTCTTTTAATTTCGAATTGAAAAACATGCAATATTATTTTCGAAATGTAAGTACCGGATAATCAGTTTGAAAAGAAGTATTTGCTATATAAAAATGGAGGAACATAAAATAGTCTGTCTATTATTAACTAAATTATATTGCGTCATTTCCAAGACAACAACAACCATAGCAACCATCTTTAAAAAATATTTCATTTCTTTTTTAAAATATTATTTTCTCCTTCATCGTAAAATCTTATAAAGTAATTGCAAAATTGATTACGCGATACGATATTTGTTTGTTATGTATTTTCCCGATTGACGATCTAATCAGGAGATACGGTATCGATATTCATTTTATACTGCACTTATTTATCTCCCTCCCTATTTATTTCTCTTATTTACTTGCAAATGTCAACTGATTTTGTTTTTTAAAAAATGTTTACATTTTGGTTTCGGAATATAAAAATAATATCCTAATGAATACATTTTTAAGCAAACCTTATAAATGTAGCCTACATTACAAATTAATAATTGTAATATGCAATTTTTCCTATAGATATTCATCATTCGTCATTATTTTTGTCTTAAAAACCTAAATGTGAGTCTAACGATTTTTAATAAAGATTCTCTCCACTAATTGAAAATACTAAAAATTAATTATACTGTACTAGTAAATATGCACCAAACGGTTCAAAACTTTGTAATGATATCTTATAATACACCGGTACCCTTTTTAAATCACTAAATAATGCTAATGAAAAATTGTCAATCATTCTTACATGATCATGTCTAATCTTAATACGTAAATTAAAATATAAAAAAAAAAAAACCAAATGTACTGACCGTGAACGTTGAGTGGGGCTGTGTGAGTGACGGTTGCGGCTGAATTAGTAGCTTGACAGGTATAATTTCCACTGTGTTGAGAAGTTAGTTGAGCGATGATAAGTGAGCTAGAATACTTGTCAATGTTGGTCGTAATCACTTGCAACATCTGAGGGATGTGATGGCCGTCTTTCAGCCATTCGATAGTCACGGGTTGGTCCCCGTCGGTCACCGCACAAAACAGCTGCACGCGCATTCCTTCATGAAGCACGCTGTCTTGCAAGGAAAACGGCATGATTTTCGGCGGAACTATAAAGTAATCAAAGATTAAAATAAACAATATCAAAAAATTAAATATAAATTAAATTAAAGCCCAAATGCCCAATGTTCACCACGATTAAAATAGTGTCACATATTAAATCGTAAATCGCAAGTATTATATTTTATGAACATGCTGCATTTTAGAAATTATAAATTTAAATGACATAATGTTGTATGTGTGCACACGTATTTTTTAAGTGATAAGCCTACACTGTTTTCTCCCCTCTTTATTAAATTTGGCATACTATTGTACTGTATACATTTTTTCATAAGTATCCGTACTGTAAATGAGAGCACAAAAACTCTTATTAATAAAAATGGAAACCGCTATGGGAAAATTCTCTATAACAACAATAAATTTAAAATTGAATTTTCAAAAATGAATATACCGGTAGTTTTATTTGTATTATTATTATTATACTGCCATTTGTTTTTACCAATAACATTGGTTTATACTGAATCCACACCGTCCTTTAAATTCAGCTTAAATCGCTCTGGGTTATTTTTTTTTTCTCCCATGGTTTGTTTCCAATTATTCACATTAATTTAAATTATTTTTTTAATTAAAAATTTAAATAAATGCCCACACTAATTAACAAGTTTACCAAACCGAAATAATTGATCAAGTTAAATTATTTAAATAGATATGAAGCAAAAATCATTTGACTATATTAGACTGTTAAGCATCAAAACTAACACACAATAATTTTAACAATTTATGAGCTTGAGGCATATAATACAGCGCATTATGCTGTACATGTACTAAGTTATCACTATTCACTAAAAAAAAACCTATAGTATGATTATCTACATTGAACGAAAAAAATATTTTATCAGTAGCGCTATAAAAGACATTAAGCAATATTGAAACCGTATTAAAACTGCTATAAATACTGGGCATGTAGTTCTCACCTATGCATACTCCCTCTTTAATGTCGCTAATAAAGTGTTAGCTAAAGTAAGCAATTTTTACCAAATTACAGCTATAGTACCGGTAGGTAGCATGAACTTCCTGTACGAATTTAATTATCTAAGACTGAATAAATAAATTATTTTTTTTATTGCAATCTAAATCATTTAAGTACCTCAAAGCTATTTTTTTAACATTTAATCAATCATTCAATAAATTAGTTAGTGTATGGAGGTTGTATTGATAAATAATTAACTATTTTAGGAAAGCATAAATGGCCTAACCAACAATTCGCGTTAATGGAAAATGCATTACACTATGATGAAAGCTATTTCGTCGACTCGCAGTTTGAATCAATATTATGTGCATCAAATATTAACTTAAACAATATAAGACTTATACCCAACAAAACACGTTTGTTTCAGTTTAGCTGTTAGTTTCCAATTGGCGTTGAAAATGGCGGCTAACCGCGCTCTCATTTCGGATGCGTTTGCACTGGTTATCTCGAATGAATGGATTTGAGCATCCTGTTCGCCTAACGAAACTTATCTGTAGACTATAGCTGGATCATCATAAAAATATTGAAATATTTTTCGGACAATATTTCATGCGTTTAAAATGGCAATTTTGCGCATGTCTAGTAGACATAATTGGCTTTTTCCTGTCGACGGCACGCTTTAACACATGCGGTAGACTCGATTTACGGAGCATTGGATTGATACCTCGGCTCATATGTATAAAAAAAAGAAATGCAATGATCGACTTACTTAGCACTTTAACTTGAAAGTCTCGTTGAGCTCCTTGACCTTCTTTTGCCCTGGCGATGCAGGTGTAAATGCCTGCATCCGGGTTCTTCTGCACCGTTCGAACATGAAGAGTTCCGTTATTAAACACGATTTGGCGATGATTCACAGGAATCGTTTTCCCATCTGCAATTGAGGGAGGAGAAAACTTTTAATATAATATGCAAATAAATATACGTAAATTAGATTAGCATCGCATTTTTACAAATAATAAAAATAATAATAAAAACGGCGGCAAGCAGAGTTTATTCAGCCAAATAAATTTGCGTTTGTTTACATTCGCATAAACATTGGATAAAAAAAAAAAATGCGAAAAAACAATAAAAACATGTTAAACCGGAAAAAACGTGCGCGCGTTTAATATTAAAAAAAAAGCGAAACAAATGACCTAAACAACACACAAAACACATTTCAGATACAGGGTGATAACGAATTAATCATTTTTAAATTAAAACTACGGTACTTTTCTATTTGTTCGCTCGCACAATTTGAAAGATCTATTCTGCATAACGGCAGTAGATTATTTTCAAAAGCAATTCTGTCTGTCTGGGTTAGTAAATAATATTATGATCCTCGTAGGATTTGCAAAATTAAATAGAAAATGTCAAATTGTGAAGTGCGGTTACCTAAATTATCGGTTAATAAATTAACGCAATTTGTTTAGACGAAAGTAAACCGTAATAATTAACGTGAAATTAAATTTTCGTCTACGATTTTATAGTCTTGAAAGACATAAATAGTTTCACAGAAACTATAAACTAAAAAAAAAAATTATAAATTTATAATACTAGTAATTACTGTATTGCATTTAAATTTTAATTAAAATTAATGTTTATTCAAACTTTCAAATCTGAAAAATCATTCGCATTAATTTAAAAATAATTTTCTAGGATTTCCATTAAGAATAATACTATACGATGCTACTGTAATTAATGCACATATATAATTCTTTGAGAAAGATATAAAAAGAGATAAATGACTATATCAAATTTCTCTTATTTTATAAAAAGTCGATCAAAAATCGTTTCTAAATGCTTTTACGCTTAAGGCAATTAATCTACATGTATATTACTTTAAATAAAATGGAAAAAAAAATAAAAGATAAATGACTACGGTATATCAAATTTCTCATATTTTGTTAAAAAAATAAATCAAAACTCATTTCTGATGCCATTAGATAATTAATGCTGTAGTATTATGAAAAAACAAAATAAATCGTAAATAAATTGCAAATGAAAAACTGTTTCATCACTTTGAGCAAGTCAATAATTGCAGCAACTGCAAATTTTATAAATTAAAAATAATGATTAAAACGTAATGGCTTTACAATAAAGCTAATTTGTCTGCCATTAATACAAAAAATATAGCAGTGAGATAATAAAAAAAAAAAAATGAGAGAAACGAAGCGAAATATTATTAATGATGGTTTTACCTTTCTGCCAAACAATGCTATCGATGGGAGATCCAGTGACTGGACATCGAAAAGTCAGGTTTCTCCCAGCAACGATTGACGTCGGAGGCAGTGAACGGATAAATGGTGGCCCTGCAAATATAATAAACATAAATTGTTTTTATTAAAAAAAAAATTCCTTTAACAAAATAAAAATAAAAAAAATTGTAATTCGTCAGCGTATCATCGCCTATTAACAATCCCATGCATCATTCCGCTAACTAACCCGCTCGTAAGAATAATCAGTCCAAAAAAAAAAAAAAACTCACGCAACAAACTTAGGTTACGCCGCATATCGCGAAAATAAATATCTATTGTTGATTTAATTGAAAAATCGTGCCAACACGCAAATAATCGTTTTGGCAACAAACGAAACAAATTTTTATTCTCCCCCCCCCCCCCCTCTCCCTTCATTTTTTTTTCTCTCCTCCCCCCCAACCATTTTTCTTTTCGTAAAACACACACGTGTAATATACACAAACACTTTTTATCTCATTAATTTCAGTTCTCTCTCTCTCTCACTTCTCTCGCTAACCCATTTACCCCTCATCCATTTTATAACTCCCTCGTAACAAAAACGAGATAGAAGAAAGAAAAAAAACACACACACACACCGTAAGAACTTAGTCATAACCAACCGCAATTTCACACACTTTTATCGTTAAATATTGTGCGTGTCGTCAGCCCATACATCCTATCTTTCAACACCCCAAACTCGAGTATGCACTACCACTACACTAAATATTATTGGTTGAGGGTTTTTTTTTATTATATATTGTATTAGTTTAGCAACAAGTGTATTCTCAATGGCTATTTAAAAGCTCGCTAACTTTAATAAATTATGCTGCGAGAGATTAAAAATCAAGCTTAATTAAAAATATTATAATATCGGTATCGAAAATTTAATTTTGCGTGCCCCAATATAGTGTACTAAAGATTCCCTTATTAGTGGTACATAATAGTATGAATATCACATTTATCTTCTATGGGTAATAGCTCTTTTCATCGCCCTTTATTATTCCATCTGCGCACTCGAATGATAGCGAAAGGGTTGAGTGAATGAGAGAGATAGAGCTGCGGTTATTTGCAAGGAAACGCACAAGTTTATAAGAAATTGGTTTAGAGTTCCGGCTGATAAGATATTTTCCGAGTGGAATTTAAGTAAGTGACACTTCTACTCTCTCTTGTTCGGTTGCCGTAGCAGCAATTGGCGTTATCGTTTACCGTCGAGAAAAATCGGGCGATAAAGGCAAAAGAGAGAAATTTTCATTCGTTTTCTCTTCTCCCCTTTTTGTTCTTCATCAAATTCCATTAAATTGATGCGAAAGCTATTTGCATCTCATTTCCATAACTGCAATCTGCTTCCGTATATATAAAAGTTAGCCGGCGTCTGCTCAGGGTACCCCCCTCCCTCTCCCCCTTATGCCCGACGTTACGCGTTCCGTCAAGCGGAGTCAACGTAAAGATGGAAAAAGATGGCCGCGGAAATAACAATTAGATGACGGAGAAGTGAAGCGTTTACATCAAGCGCCGCGTTTTACATCGAATTTGCATCTCTCCGTTTGCTCGAAAGTTGAGGCAACGTTGCATGGCGCAAAGAAACTTCACCCACCGTTTGGCGCAATATTTTTCTTAGCGCGCTGTAACATTTGTATATAATATGTTGATGAGCTGTTTTTCTATCCTCTTGAAACTTGTCACAATAATGATCCGAGCACTTTTTATATATATATAAAAAAAAAGAATATATTCCAAAAAAAGAAATTTAAGTACTAAGTTTAACATATTGAATACTGGATTCCTTCAATTCAAAAGCTTCATCTATACATCAATATAAAAAAATTGATATTATTGAAGTTTAGAAGTTAAAACTGTTTTTTCTTTGAAAAATAAAATTCGATGTTTAATTGAAAATATTTTTAGGTTTCCTTCCTATATATTGCCAAATGAAGATTGTTTAGGCTATTTATATAAATAAAAATAAAAGAATGTCAACAACTGCGCTGTTGGCATTAAAAGTCAAACGGTTGTTATATTCCTCCGTCAATTTTTTCCCCTCTTAAAAATACATTTTTTTTAGACTTACTTTTTAAAAACGACTTCTTTTCAGCATTATTTTTTCATTTGTTAATTTCTTTTTTTTTTTTTCCTTCTCAAAATGCGTGTTTTTTTACACGGAATAAGGACGCTGGCAAATGTCTAAAGATTCGCGTCATCTGCCAGTAATATTACAATTAAAGCCGATTTATAGAACAATACAGTAGCAGTCAAACATTTCTCTATTTTTTAAAACGAATTGCTATTGTTTCAGCAAGCTTTATTTTTTGCTTTGTACTTAATTCACCGACATTCCAGTTGCACTGGGAATTGAAATGGGTTGATAAACTTGATAATTCCGATAAATTCACATAATATATTTTCTCAATGCAACCGTTTTATAAATGTGGGAATGAACGATACAGAGTAGGTTAACAGTAAATATCGCCATAGAAGATTTGTTGTATTTAGGCTCTACTAATCACCAATTTTATACGCGTTTCAAGAATTATTAAGCTTCACCAACCGCGCCAGCTTTTTCCGAACGCGTTAAATGAGATACCGGTATAGTTGCTTTATTTCGCACGGAGCTTCACGGGTTATACTCGTACGAGTAAGTTATAATAAAGAAATCAATAAATTCAAAACAAAACAAACATTTCTCAAGAATTAACGATCTAAAAATAAAAGTCAAAAACAACGGTGCAACAACTTAAGAAAGAATAGACGAAACAGATTCGGAGCATGGCTTTGGCGTCAATCATAATGGCCGGGCGCCAAACCAACATTACTCCCCTCCCCCTCCGCCCCCCCACTCCTCCTTAAAAAAAAGTTTGAAATTAAAGTATTTTCCGATTTAATTCTTTCGTTTTTGCTATAACTTTGTGTTATGCACCTCACTCACCCTCCCTACTCTTACCGACATCTTAAACTGTACATCTTAGACTGTGCTAGCTCTTTTAAATGCCCTTTATTCAATTTCGCTTTTTTATCATCCGTTTCCTGAATTTCTAAGAACTCCCGCAGATAACAATGGCTAAAATGTAAATATTTTCAGAAAATAATTAAATAAATGTACGTAACAGTACGGTATTTAAAATTTGTAACATGTTTTCCATCATAAATTAATTGTAATTACGGTATTATAATAAGGCTGCGAAAATTAAGCCTTTGTATAAATTATGGCATAAATCAGAAAAATAATTTTTTGCAAGTAATTTTATAAATACATATACTGGGTATGGCTAAAAATTAAGAAAAAATTAATAAAAGTAAAAGGATTTTTTAATTAATTAACTAAATTACCAGATTATGAAATCCATAATAATTTCTTAACGTTAAAGTCTTGTAAAAACAATTATTCTTCCTGTTTATAATGATTTTTGAGTCTATGAATTTTCATTTTTTTTTTTTTTTTTTGGCAAAAGCAGTGTCGGCTTTAGCCCTTTAGCTCTCTAGGGCGAAGTTATTCAGAGCGCACATTTCAAAATAAGAAATGTAACAAATAACAAATTAAAAAACAAATCAGTACCGGTACCAGATTAAGCATTTTAGGGCAATCGCCAACTTAGGCCAATCACCTTATGAAGAAAAGATGTTATAAAGCAACCAAATTTTTTCAGAAAAACTAACACATTTATCCATTTTCTCAAGGGTAATGGTGAGGGAAAAGAAAACAAAAATGCACTACTACTATGATGAATCTTTCTTTTACTGTACTTTGATAATAAAACAACAACGTTTAACGTTCTAAATAAGTTTCAGCTGTAAGTAAAGAAAAAATATGGTAAAATAATAAGTTGAAAAGTGCCAAGCTTGATAGGCGAAAAGTTTGTTTTTACAAAAATCGGCAAATTTACCTCCTTTATTTCATCAAATAATAAGATTTTTGACCAAAATTTCCAAAACTGCGGTACAGGTTTGCTTAGGTTCTAGCAAACGTATTATATATGCCATTCAGGTTCATTCTAGCACATTCGCCATAAGCGCTTTTGCGTGATAATTATAATGCATCAGTGCGTAATAAAATAAAACGGCGCATCTATGATTTTTTTTTGGTGGGAGGAAAAAGATAGTTATGGTCAGAGCTTAATAGACAACTCAGACAAACCACCTTGTAGAGAAATGATGTTCAGCGTAGGGCATAGCGTCCAGTTTAAGCAGCGTGTTTTGTTTTTCCAAGAAAATTAACAATTTTACAGCTTTGTTTTGGTAGTTTGACGGTCTTATAGAAAAGAAAACAGGGCACTAGTGATAATAATGAGTACGGTATATGAGTCAATAGGTAAAATTGTTGAATGCACCATTTTTTAATAGTTTTTTCCCCCTTCCTTAAAACCAGTACAACCATAAGATACAATTTTCATTTTGTTATTGCAATGTTTGGTGCTATTAAATAACACAATTATTGCAATAATTAGAGGAAGTAAAACGTACTTTTTACAAGGCCATGCATTAAAAAAAAATTTTTTGAGCACGCGCTTCACTTCCAATTAATTTTTAATCTAAAAAAACCAAATTTAAACAAGGAAAAAAAAAACACAACCCAAGCTATAAAAAGTAATTACAAACGCAAGCAAATAATAACTAAAAACAAAATAAACATTATGTAAATGAATGTAAACATCCACAGAAAAAACCCATTTCTAAAAAAAGAACGAAAGAAAAAAAAAGTAATTTTACGTTGTTTATCTCGCCGTATATCATAGTACTCGGAGTATTAATTAAATTTGTAAAATCATAAAACACAAACTAATAAAAAAAAAAAAGTTTCAAGTCTTATTTTGCCTTAATTTGTGAATAAATTGTCATATTTTCATCCGGATAAACGAGGAGGTTTTAAGTAACACTCGCAAATATTGATCTTAATCGCGCTCCATCTTAAAGCCTGATGAATGGAAAATCAAGCTGAAAATCATCTCCTAAAAAGCGCGCAATTTGTATTCATGAGGCAATAGAGGGGGGAGGGGGGGGGGGGAGAAGAGAGAAGTGGTTTTAATGGGTGGTAAGACTAGTGGGTGGTTGGGTGATAACGAAATAAACAATAATAATTTTTACAACATTTAACGACGTCGTATAACGAGCGTAATTCCCCACCGTCTCGCAATGGCAATTAAACAGATTAATGAGTCCCTGAACCGAGCAACCAACCAACCGAGCGTCGTCTGCTACCAAACTACCTTCACGCCGCCATCTTTTTCCTCCCCCCCCCCCCTCTATCCCCTACCCTCCCCTACTCGATGCCTTTTTATTTATTTTTTATTTGCACTCCCTCACCACCCACCTTAAAACTAATTCGAAAAGGGAGGGGGGAAAAGCCTGCTGGTAGGGAAAACATATAAATCCTGTCACCAACAATTTTAAAAATTAGTTTTTAAATGAAAGAAATTGCTTTCTATCGATAAATTTCAATATTTATTATTTTTTTTCTTTCCCTAAGACGAAAATCAACGTCATAAATTTTTCGTTTCTTTCTTTCTTTTTTTTTTTTTTTTAAATAATAATTTTTGTTTTCTGTTGGCGCAACGTAATCTTAATCCCGAATAATAATAAAAAAGGTAATGATTTTTCTCTAAGATGAAGAAATATTTCTTCTCTCCCCATCCAAAAACCCTTCTCACACCACCCACTTTTTGCATTCTCAAATTTAATTCATTTACTATGCAAATCCTGCGCAACAAAATCGTAAATTCGGTCACATTAAGTTGGAGGAGAATAAGTCGATCGAGAGGGGGGAAAAAAAGGTTTTTAAAGATTATATAAGTCACGAGAATTAAGATGAAGATTGTAAATGAGACTAACAAATAAATAGCGTGTTAATTGCAAATTTAGAAAAATTTAAAAATGTGTTATGTGTGGGCCTATATAAAAAAGGATAAAAGTTGTTTCGCACTGCGATCTTTCACTTCGTTCTTTCAAATAAAAATGTATTGATTGCATGTAGGCTACAGAAGTTTGTTTTCATCGTTTTAAAAATCAATAAAAACAAAAATCGATTAATTAATAAAATTAGTCAATTAATAATTAGTACTCCATAGTAAACCTACTAGAATTTTCTTTCCACCGGTACAATTTTTTTAAAACCAAATTAACAGAATGTTTCATTAATTTAAGACAAAAGCTGACGCGTAAAATTGAAAACAAAAAGTTCATTTTGCTTTTATTACATACGTATTTGTCTTTTTCCGGAATCTAGTTGTCATCTATATTGTGTCTGGTAAACGAGTGAAAGAGTTATCAAATTTTGTTTTAACGTGAAATTTACGGTAATATAATGTACGAGTAGATTAATAAGATGTAAAGGAGCATCCACATTAGGCCGAACGACAAGACCGACATTGTCGGATCGACAAGTCGAATAAGTGTGGACGCCTC
>JAQGAZ010003462.1:0-11674 GCA_034692225.1 Polydesmus complanatus
CACTGTTGGGCGTGGAGAAACGAGCTTCGCACTGGGCGCAGGTAATGTAAGCAAAATCATGCTCATCATTTCTCTATAGAAAAGAATTATAACGTTATTATTTTATGACAAATTTAGACGATGTTTCGATGCGCTTTTGTCAAGTGTGTGCGCGTTAGATCCAATTTTTTTGCCTTTTACGAATGGAAACTGGATGAAGAATCCAAGATTTTGACTATGGTGAGTATACGTTGTAATCGAAAGGTTGTCTGCTCATTCTGCGAATGGTAACACGTAACGATGAATCATTTAATACTGAAAAAGTAATTTTAAGGTTTGTTTTTGCGTTTTTAGTTCCAGAAGTCGGCCGATTATTTTTGTGATCGTAGAGTCCTGTTGGAGAGCGTGTGTTTTTGCAGTTCCATACTGTTACGAAATGGTCACTTGCCCGAAGATAACCTCGAGTCTCTGCTCAACTTTCTACCGTCCGGTGCTGGGAAAAGAAAATGTCCGGCAGTAGACAATCTCTTCGCGCAGTTGAGTCTCTATTTATCAAAAGGTGAGAATAGCAGAACCTCCTTAAAACTCAAACCTAACCTGTGATCAAAAATTATCACCTACATTTTTGTGGGCTTCTTTTTTTAAGAAGATGTTTGGGATTTTGATGATTTATGTTTTTGCTTATTTCTTCCACATCTTTACAAGTTAGTTTGGTTTGTAAAATGTTCTAGCCGACCCTTTAAATGCTGATTTTTTAAATGTTTTGACTGCCAGTACAATTTCTGAAGGTGCACAGTTCACGGGTTAAATAATTTGACTAATGGTTTTAAAACTTTTCAGGAGAAAGTGTAAGTAGCGAGCGTTCGCTGAGACTGCTTCTGGCCTCCAAGAGCGTGTCATTCCGAGAGCGTTCGGTGTTAATAGCGTTGAAGAGTTGGTTGAAGGAAGATGTTCCAGTGGACTCGTGGATCGTAAGTCATTGATTAAGCCGAAAGATAAAAACCCACCCGAATTTATTAAAGTATTCTAGGTGGATGTTTTATGCCGAGACGAGGAGATGTTTTTAGGCAGCGTTTGCATGCTCCATTCGCTTCTCATTCGTTTCAACTACAACCCGGAATTCCAGTCTTTCGTTGCTCATCTCATCGCGGCAATTAAAATGGTAACTTAGTACGAAGAACGCTTGGTTATTTAAATATTAGAAACTCGTTTTAAATGGAGATTTTTAGATGAACTACTGATATTTACTTTCTGAGTTTAAATTTGGTTTTAAAATGTATTTGAATTGTTTATTGTAGATTTCATGAATTATATTTTTGCGCAGGTTTGGATTTTTGGTATAGAATAGCAATAGATTTGAATATTTCTCTGAGAAGATTTAGATTTGTTTGTTATTGAAAACCAACATTTTGAGTGAACATCTGAGTTTGGCCTTTTTCATTTCAGAAGGCAGAGAGTTTGTCGTCCTTGTACCCTGTTCGAATGCGTCCGTTGGTGGTTGTGATGGAAGAAGAGGCTGCGGAGGAGCTAAGGCCGCTTGTGTATCAACTCTTCTGCTCTGCCATCTACACTGCTCTCATCACGCCCCTCGAAGCTGACATGCTCACCACTCACTTCCCCAACTGGGCTCCTATTCCCGAGCATCATGAGTCCCGCTTTCTTCTCTTAAGGACCTGGGTTCAGCACTGCTCATCTTAACATAGGGTGAGAAACAAAATCTATTTATTTGTATATAACGCACTTGTCGATCCTTTTGGTTTGAGGGGTTAAAACTAAGGGTCACTATGAGTCGGTAGGTTCTTAATAAGGCGATACAATACAAAATGTTTTAGACGACGCTTGCAACACCGGTATTTCGAACTAGAAGTGTTTTACAGTTTTTGATGAAGGTTTTAGAGAAATATTCGCTTACTGAAATAAATCACTTTATTTATTATAAAAATTACCGTATTTATTATAGAAATTAAATCAAAAAATTGATTTTTACAAAAGGAAAAACAATATACAAGGCATGTATAATAGTTATTAATATCTCGCTCTTTTGGCTCCTCCGCCCCCGCCATAGCCTCGACCGCCCCCACCCCCGCCGAAACCTCTTCCTCCCCCGCCACCTCCTCCTCGGCTAAAACCACGACCTCCTCCGCCCCCGCGACCACCGCCTCCTCCTCTCCCTCCTAAAAAAACACAAAAGTAAACATTAAATAACATGGTTCTTGAATTTTTAAAAACATAATAATTTGGTGGTGAAAAGTGAACTTACCGAAGCCCCTGCCGCCTCCTCGACCGCCTCCGCCCCGGGGCCCACCTCTTCCTCGTCCCCCGCCGCCCCGACCACGTCCGCCCCCTCGACCGGCTCCAGCTCCCGTGAATTTGTCTAGAGGAAGCAGCTTGCCCGGATCCACGTACAGCTGAAATCAATACATTGAGTATTATGTTAATTTAAATTTTAGAGGATAACAACGAGTTAATTACCTTTTGATTTGCGGTGAAAGATTCGGCTTTGCAATCGTTCGTGCAATTCACTGAAATGTACTTAAAAAAAAAAGATTCGGTTAAGGAATTTAGTCACGTACATTAATGGTTAATCAAAATTATATCAAAGCTAAAAGCTCAAGTAAATTCACAGACCATGTTTGAATGCCAAAAGTGAATAATTATCAAAAGCAAGAGTATTATTTAAAAATGAACTTTTGAGTAGAAAACGAGCGAGTGAAAATTAAACCCTAAAAGTTTCATTTTTATTCGACTAAACAGTAATTTAAACTCAAAATTATTTCATCCTTAAACACTTTTAGCTTTCAAAAGAAAAAACCTGACCGACTTGTGATTATCAATCACATTCTTTCGTGCAGATCCCTATACAACTTCATCTCAAACTCTTTTAATTAAAAAGGATACGTAATCTCTAATTGGTCCAAAAATTTCGTCAATTTTGCCCACAGGTTGCATGTTCTCTAAATACACGTAGGAATTGAAATATGGAACTTGTTCAATTTCGGACTTGATGACCAGCTGCTCCTGACACGGATACAAAAACTTGCCAAACTCTGCCACGAAAGATAAAAGAATTTTCATTAGTAAATTATTGTAGGCTGCCCGTTCACAGATGAAACGTGATATCATGTGTGTAAAGACAATTTTCAAATGTCATAAATAAAACCTAAATCCGTGTAATCACAGCTCTTTCAGTTAACAACCCAGTTGCTAACTGGTATCAAGACCCGCTCGATCACCTTTCGAAACGTTAGCAGTTACTGTTCAAGCGATCTTTTAAACTCAAAATAAAGCATACAACACTTTTACAAATATTCACTTTACACACACGTACGAATCAAATCTTTTTGTTTTATTATTTAGAATGGAACCTATGACTCTTTCGGGTGGGTCGTCTTGTCTTCCGAAGCCACCGCCGCGTCCTCCACCTCGTCCGCCGCGGAACCCTCCTCCTCCTCGACCGCCTCGAAATCCACCACCACCACCGCCGCCTCCACCGTAACCACCTCCTCCGCCGCCTCCATAGCCACCTCGTCCTCCACCGCGAAATCCACCTCGGCTCATTCTGTAATCTAAAAACAACAACAATGTTAAAAATGAGAGAAAGCATAAACGCACTGGATGCACTTGCGGTAACGTAATTACATGTATTCAGCTGATTAGATTATTAATTAATTACGCTCACCTGTTATTTAGAGTTCCTAGTCCTAGGAAATGGTAATTAGATAATTAATTATCCGTTAATATCTTTTATTTCTGAGCGAATTCTTCAATTTCTTGGAGAAAAACCCACGTGTTGTTGTACAATTTGCCAGTCTTCTGCTCGAATCCAAGTACGCATGCGCATAAAGGTATCGGCGGCTGAAGTAAACGTTTTCCGAAAACCTCACGCACGGACTGCGGCTGATAGTTGGAACAACATTTTCAATTCACACAGCGGCGCATGCGCGAAATAACGTAAAATTTAAATCTGAGGTAAACGGTAACATTTTGTGCTAGTTATATAACTAATACTATTTAATTGTTATTATTTTATAACTTTGTTACTGTAGCTAATGATGGAGGGCTTAGAGTTTACATTTTATCCGTAAACCCGTCGCCGCGAAAGCACCGAACGCTTTAGAGGTGAACCGGCACACCCTCGCAACTATTTATATATCTGCCAAAATATTCGTTTCGGAATTTTCGGAGTTTATTTTAAGGTAGTTTACATTGTGTGTGATTTATTTTGCGAGTTAATAAATGCAGTTGTTAATTTTAAGGAGCAAAGAATGTTCAATATTAAATCTCGCTTCAAACTGAACAAAACTGAGACAGAAACGCCTCCGGGGAGCAAGAATTATCATCCTTCTATTCCTGAAAACAAGAAACATACTCCTCGCTTTAAGTTAGATTTCCTTTTTCCATGTTGTAAGTACCGCAAATCTAAAGAAGTTTAATAATAGGAGCGTATAATGAAAGACGGGGAGCCTCGATTCGCCCGTTTAATCGTGCAAAAGCGAGCGAAGTTCTGCTAGAAGACAGAATTCATAATCATTAACGATGAACGTTTGGAATGTGGGATCATAATAATTATGTTGGTTTGTTTTACGAATAGGCCTTCTGTACTATCATCATGAATGTGAAGTGGACGAGTTACAGGCTGGTACGTGCCTCGTGATTAGAGCTACGTACGAACCTGCAAGTGTACTGAGTTAAAAGAAAATGCTCGAGACGAGCTATACTGCCGTTGCCTTTACGACCTAAAGAAAGTGTAAGCCGCTTTCGTAAAAAGAGCTCCTATAATTTGCTTCTCGGCGCAGAAGAGAAAAACGTGCGACAGGTACGCAACAATAAATCTATGCTGATAAATTTTTTATAAGATAATAAAGAAATAGTAAATACGTGTTCATGCATCTCCGTAGATCAGACTGAGAAAGGCAAGTTTTTCTGAGAAGTGTTGAACTAACTGTTGGAGCAGCCAATGCCATAAAATCGAAATACAACATTTCGTTTATATTCCCATCGCTTTCAACTAGAGCAAAGTGTGAGGTAATTAGATCTTTGAACTTCTGGCAACATTTTCTCGTTCAGTGTAAAGTCTGTAGCACTTTCCCGGACACTATTTATAGCCCGAGCCTGTAAGCGTAAGCATTCTTTTCATTGTATTATCATTATATTCTCAAATGCTAATAAATTACTCGCAAAATAGGCACGATGAGCTTGGAAGATTGAGGTTTGCGTTTCAACTCGATCAACACACCATCGCCGACGAAATGAGCATGTCGAGGCAGGTTCGTTCCTCGTGTGATGTGCACCGAGCTGAGAGAAAACGTCCGAGACGAGTCTACTGCCGTTGCCGATGTACTGTTACCACCTAGAGAAAGTGGAGCTTTCTTAGAAAGTCTGCCTCGTCCCGAATCTACGAAAAACAGGTCTTGCACAACTAGCTGAGGATGAAAGATCTCTCGGCTCTCTGCGATTTATAGCCTATCTCTTCCTTAAGATGCAGTTGAAACGACGCTGTTTAAACATCGTCCAAACGTTGGAAACGAAATTGCAGCACACTTATTGAATTACGGTACTTCAACACCGCTGGGATCTGCGTATAAAAAGCCAAAGACGACTAATTGCATGGAGAACGAAGCTTGTGGGAGAGAGACCAAACAGCAAAACTTATTTCTAACTAACATAAATTCTTACGCGAATAATTTTAAAATCAAAATGTTTTATTTTAGGAGCAAATTCTAGGTAGCAGTTACAATTATTATTTTAAGGAAAAAAAACAATAACATAAAAACAGTGAATTGAAATGATTATATTATGAGAGCTTCCTAAATCGCTGTCCTTATTCCTACGTGATTCTTCAATTCCGAGCAGATTTTAAAAACCATAAACAAACGTTCCAACATCCATTTTATAATATTAATTACCCGAATTATTTAATCATTATAAACAGAACTGATTATAAAATTAAAAACTCGAGAGAAAAAAAAACAACACTGCCGTAATTCGAGAATCGCGCTCAATTTCAAAATGGCTCCTCCGTACGTCATTCTTACATAATAATTAAGTTTAAAATTCGAAAACTGATAGATTTAATCGCAAATTATAGCAAAATTATTTTTATAATTTATGTAAATTAAAATTTTAAATTATTAAACTGCCATAATACCTATTCTTTTTATTTTAAAACTTTTGATTCATCGTTCATTTGGATATGGATCACTTGATACGATCACTTTTTTGTTGAACGGGTTAGATGACGTAAAGCGATCACGTGATGCCTACTCTTTAGCAAGCGATCAAAAAGTAAGTTTGAAGTCATTAGACACGCCCACAAATAAAATTTAACCAATCGTTTATTTTATTATTTGCTGCCAATTTTTATTAAAAAAATAATATTATGAATTATAAAAAATTATTTATTATATTAAAACAATAATAATAATAAAAATTATTTGTTATTAAATGAATAAAAATGAATTTTTGACAGATGACGTCATGTTGACTCGTGAATGGATGTCTACTACTGCAACTCCCCCTCTGCAGCGGCTCTTGAGCCGCGGGGAGCGCTGACCGAGCGACGACCTCCTCACGTCACAGATGAGAGGTTGGCGTTGTTGAGGAAAGATGTTACAATTAATGCTCATCATTTTCATTCCTTTGTTTGATTTTTCGTCCGTAAATTTTAATATATTTTTTTTAAATGTTAACGTCGCAGGCTATTTGATAGTTCAATGTGAATGACAGTGACGTGCCCCGTATTTTCACGTGGCGCGCGTTGGATTCTAAATTTGTCTCCCAAGTATTTTCGTTTTTTTGACAAGATGGAATCAATTATTATAGAAATGTTATAATTTAATGTGTGCTGGTTTTTTGATTTTCTCGCGCACGTGCTTTTGTTTTCTTTCTTTTTATTTACTGATAACAGCTATTTCTGTCACGTGCTTTTCTTATTAGATCTACATGCTTTATGTTTCTGTCACCTGTTTTCATTTCTTTTAATTTTCTGAAACATTTTGGCAATCTTCTTTTGGGTATACTAAGCCAGCCACGTGTTTCTCTATTAAATGCGTATTGGGTCATTTAGTAGGCCTACCATCCTTTAGCAATACATGTACTGCATTGTGTATACATTTTGTAGTGCCTATTTCTTGTCTTATTTTGATTTAAATTTTTTGAGTCATTGATTTCTTAAATTATATTTATGATTTTGTATTTTAAACTTTTGTTGTTTTTTAATTATATTTAGATTTTCCAATCTGCACTACAGTACATGGTTATATTCAATAAAGTGTAATTGATTGGGGGATTTTTTTTTAAACACTCGTAATGTCAGTACCACTTTATTTTGATTTTCTATTTAGTTAAACTTTTGTCATTCATTTTGGCTTTGAGTAATTTATTTTTTTTATTAATTTAATCAAATTAAATGCTATTATCAGTCTCAATCAAAACACTATAGTGCTGGTTATTTTTAATTGTTTAAATTAATTTTATTTTTTTTTTCCTGTCTTTTGTTCTAAAACTTAATTTTAAAATTTACAAGGTTTAATAGCCTATTTCTACTAAATTTTAATTTTTTTTTTTAAAAAAAAAAGTTTAATGAACAAAAATATCATCTGCATTTTTAATTAAAAAATCTAAGATTTAATTTGTATTTATTAAATGTGAATACGGTAATTCTTATTTGGGGGAGCATTTCTCCTCTATTCATAAAAATTGTAAATCTTTTGTTTTAAAAATATATAATTTTTTTAAAAAATGAAATTAAATCTTTATCAATTATTATGCTATTTTGTACTCTGAGCATTTCATTTAGTTCGTTTTTAAAGTTCATTAATTATTTTTTTATTATTAATTTATTGTTATTTCAATTATTATTTGATATGTTATGATTATTGCTTCAAACGATGAAGTGAATTTCCTTCATTTTTTTTTTGAATTTCTTGTTTTAAATATGTTTTTTTTTTTTTAAATATTTTTAAAATAAGTTTGTTTTAACTAGGTAGGCCTATTATTTTTTAGATTTATTATTTCGAAAAAGTTTACTATTTTTACTGGGTAGTTATTTAATTTCGAATGTTTTTATTTATTAATTTACAAGTCACTTTTGGCCTAGCAAGTGTTTATACCAAATGTTAGTTTAAAAATATTATTTGTGCCCCATTTTGTACATCTTATGCGGTGTATGCACCTGCACTGTAAGCTAGCATAGCCTTCTCATTAATAATTTAAATTTATTTAATTTAATTACTTATAGCATAGTAACTATGCTTACATACATCAATTATTTTGTATCAATTAGATGTTATGTTTTTTTCATTTTTTTAACACATTTTTTTACACACACTAGGAAATCTTTCTAGATAATTGAAGCAAATATTTACCATTTCATTATCATTTGTATGAATTGTTATTTATCATTTTACTTATTAACATGTTAAAAGTAATTAATCATTTTTACTTTTATTATAATTATGTATTTATCTGATAGAGTAACTTAAAAATTAATTTAATAAAATTATGTTTTTTTTTTCAACATTTTTAAACTTGATTTTATAATTTTTGTAGCAATTAATTTTATTATGTAATGTAATTTTAAAAAAGTAATCAATTTTGAGTATAGGTGTAACATTTATAAAAGGACTGAAAATAATAATGTTGAAAGTGCTTTAAAATAAACACATGTAAAAAGAAATCAAACAGTTTATCTAGTGAATTTCTGTGCATTTTTCTTATTGAAATGTGTGTGCATTAATTTTTCAATAATTATTTGTTTTACCTAATTATTATTTACAGTAGTTGCGTACGTTAAATTAATACCTTTCCTTTATCTTCAATTTTATCAAGTTTAATTTTTGCTTAAATATTCAATAATTATAATAAAATATAATTAAATATTTAATGAAAATTTATATAATTTTTTTTTTGATGAATGATGTCACAATTTGGGGCTTGAAGCAGCTACGGAGCGATTTGGAGCGCTTTTGCTTCATTGCAGCGCCCCCACGTGGCAGAAGAGAGCTTGGTATGAAAGAAAGAAGAAGTGGTTGTCAAATGCTCTTCATTTTCATTCCTTTGTTCTCTTTTCCTCCGCATTTTTTACTAGTTTTAGGCTTATACTCTAAGCCAATTAAAAATTGTATGAAAATTAATTGTCAATATTTTATCTTTTTGTTTTAAGAAGCTGCTACAATCTATCGTTATTATAATATTTTATTGAATGATTTTCATCTTATTTCCAATTGGCCTTTTGGGGCGAGCACGTGTTTATTTCTAACCATATATTTTTTTGTATATTGATCTTTGGTCCACTGTTTCATTAATTTTTCTGCCACGTGGCTTTCAGTCATTTAATTTGCGCCACGTGCTTTAATTTCTATTACGTTATTTTTCTATTACATATATTTGCTATTATGTTAATTTCAGTATATTGATAGTATGATATTGTGTTTTTTTTTTTTTTTTACCATTTTTTTTTGCTTTGTGCCACGTGTTTTTTAAGTGGCCATGATTATGTTTTTTTTTAGTATTTTTAATTGTGTTGGTGCAGAGTGTATTAATGGGCATAATGTGCTTAATTTATTTAGATTAAAATTTCATTTTTTTATAAATAGTTAATGGCATGTATGCAAATTAACTGCTTCCCCTCCTTACTTTCCTTGTTCATATTAGTAAACATTATAATTATCAATGAAAGATATTTTGTAATTAAGTTATCAAAATTTAATTTTATGATTTTCAAACTTTTTTTTTGTTGTATTATTAACTACACTACTGTTACGGTACTTCTATTGTTCTTTTCTTTAGTAGGCCTACATTTTCATAAGATTTTGTGAGTTTTCATTATAAGCCTTGAAGAGAATCTCTCATTTAGCCTACTTATCTGTGACATTTCGACAATGCTTTTTTTAAAATATATTTGTAATTTAGTGTGGAATTGCTACAAAGTTTATTGCTTTTCTTATTACTATGTAAGTTCGTACAGTGTTTTTTTTTTTTTTTTTGAATACCGGTAATGTAAAAATAAAATATTAATTTTAATTATTTATTATCGGCTTTCTACTGGCTCTTTTTGTTCTCTTAACAACATTGGAAATATTAACTTAAAATAAGTATGTTGTTTGCCTGGTTTTGCCATTATGGATTGAAATCAATTAATTGTTTGTAATAAATTTGACTGCTTTTAGTTACAAGTGTTGGGCAAATGAGAATTCAATACAAAATTATTATTACCCGGTATTGTTAAATGCGGATTTTAAGAATTATAATTTTAAGTCCTTCTACATAGTTGAACGACCCTCGGTTCTAGAAATTATTTACTTGGGCTGAATTAGCTATTAAAATCTTAGATTTCTTGGTTTTATTTATTTTTAGTTATTTATTTAAAAAAAAAAATTAATTTTCTTTTTTATAATTTTTTTTGTTCATTAAAGTCAGAAAAATGTTAACTGATTAATGATTTCATGATTTCTTTGGATAAATCAAGAAATCTAAGATGCGTAGTAAAATTTTATTTAATGATAAGACAGCTGCTATATTGTTTCTATTAATATTGATTTACATAATTATTATAATAAATAACATTAAAATAAAGGTTTTTTTTATTTTAAAACGTTTATTGATGACAGTAGTCTAATATTATTATTGAATTTTGTTGGCTGTTTTTGTTGACTCGCAATCAGAACCGGAAAACATCAATAGAACTGCAGTAGAAGAGACTAATTTGCGTTTTCTACTTGTTTATCATATTATTTTATTTGCTATTTTTTATAACTAAATTTGTTTTTTTGAATTTGTTGCAACATCTTCAAAATGCATTTTATTGATAAAGTTATTGATTTTGTTGGTTTTTTTCTATGTTTTTTTTGTTTTGTTGGGATATTTTGCGTTTTGAAATTGACTTTTCTTAAATTAATTTGTCTTTTACCAATTTTAGCACATTAAATTTATGTTGAGTCGTAAAACATAATTTTGAAATATTTTTCTACTTGTTTATCTTATATTATTTTATTTGCTATTTTTTATAACTAAATTTGTTTTTTTGAATTTGTTGCAACATCTTCAAAATGCATTTTATTGATAAAGTTATTGATTTTACTGGTTTTTTTCTATGTTTTTTTTGTTTTGTTGGGATATTTTGCGTTTTGAAATTGACTTTTCTTAATTAATTTGTCTTTTACCTATTTTAGCACATTAAATTTATGTTGAGTCGTAAAACATAATTTTGAAATATTTTTTTTCTTTGATTACTTTCATTGCTAATTGTTTTAAGACATTCATATTAAGTATTGAAAAAAACATTTTATTGACTTTCAAATTTAAATCCTTTAGGGTTATTTTTTTTTAATAAAATGTTTTTTTAATTATTTTTTAATATCGTTGTCAATCCAGTTTTATTTTTATGATTGAATTTTCTAACGTCAACCCGTTCAGAAATCGGTTTTGGTCTATATTGGCATCGCTTCAGCTCTTTCGAAGTTCCACAATGTTAAATAAATTAATAAAGTGTGCTTTGTTTTATCTTGCACATAATTTTTTGCATTGAACTTTTTTTTTTAGTTTATATTTTAGCTACAATTAATTATTTTAAGTTTTTTTTTTATATTTATTATTTTACCCTTTATGTTACGTATAGAGTGACCAGAAAATTAATTAAATGAAATAAAATTTAATAAAGCTTAATCAATTTAGAAATGTGATTTCCAGAGTTGCA